>JASCZW010012564.1:0-28114 GCA_034211315.2 Aedes japonicus
TTCACATGGGATTAGCACTATTTTGTTGATTTTGAGCCTCTCATACAAAGATATATAAATATTCAAAAATATAAGAGGAAGCGGGTAAAATCAACCACACCTTCGTTCGAAAGCCGTTTGTTGGTTGAAACAACCTCTATTCGATGTTCTTGGAAATTTCACATTGGACTTGACCTGTTTTGTTGATCTTGAGCGACTCCGAGCAAAGATATCTATAATCTGTTCAATAATATTAAGATTTAAGGGGAAGTGGGGTTAAATCAGCAATATATTTGTTCAGAGAGCCGCGCGGTAGACGAAACGGTAGATGATCCTAACATTGGCCCTCAACTCCAATCGGTGGCTGATCGGAGACTCACAACAAGAGTGAAAGTGGTGAGCTTGTGAAATTAATCCTAGAGTTATGATTTTTTTTTTCTAAAGTTCTTCTAATCAGAGATGGCATTTCGCACTAATGTTAAATCGGTGCGTGAGATTTGTACCTTCACAGACGATGCAACCATAACCCACCTCAGATAAAGCAAAGTGCTCTTTTATTCAGTGAAAAATAGACAGAGTGAAAGTGTGCGCCAGTGATGGGATTACATGGAGTGAGAGAAACACACTCTCTTTCAAACGATCGCACTCACGTGCTCTCATCTGTCTTCACCCACGTGCTCTCGCCTGCGATCACTGCCGCGTACACTGCAGAGCGAGGACGCACCAGTGTTCGTTCAGTGATTCGTTGGTGCGATTGAAAGTGAAAACATCGTCGGAGTTGCAGAAAATGTCCGAAAAGAGGAAGCGGGAAGAAACATTATTCTTTCTTCCTTTGTTACGTAGCGTCAAAGTGAATTTGCAATCACTGCTGTATATGAGCAAAAGAGCCCACGCCAGTGAGCTCACTGGGGCGCACGCGTCAGGGAATTTATCTGCATTCGCTTCAGTGAATTTGAGAGCTCTTCTTCTCACTCTAGAGCCATCGAGTGTAGTGCGAATAAAAACCATTTTTCTTCACTCACATGCGCTACCCGCATGCAAACACGGGGGTGAATATAAACAAGAGAGAAGAGCTCTCGTTGAGGTAGGAAGAGTGTGTGGAAAATATAAAATATCTCTCTATCACACTAAGGATATGGACATCATTGCTTCTAATCGCATCATTTTAGTACATTTGCACTAGGGATTTGGAAATTTACTCTCGAGTTAAGTGGTTTATGAAATAATTCCTAGATTCCTTGAAGTATAGTTATTACTACCCAGAAAATTTATAAGCAGACTTCTCAGAGTTTCAAAAAGATACTTTCTAGAAGTTCAGGAATAAATGTTTTGAAAGTAGGAAACTTCTCAGAAGTATAGAGAGCCTTTCTTAGTAGTTAAAGCAGGAATATTCCAAAAAAACTCAGGATCAAACATCTCCAAAATTCAAGTTCATACTTTCCAGAAGTTCAGGAGAGAACTTCCCCAAAAATCAGGAGAGGACTTTTCAGAGCTTTAAGAAGAAGTTCAGGGAAGAGGACTTCTTAGAAGTTTGAAAACTTTCCAGAGTCTCTGGAGTTGATCCCAGAAATTCAAGATGAAACTATCCAGAAAGTCATTTTAAAAACTTCCCAGAATTTCAAAAAGAAACTAGCCAGAGAGGGCACTTCCAATATTTTTTCTAAAATTCAGGAACAAACTTCCTCAAAGTTAGATGAACTTCAAGACGATACGACCTAGAAGTTCAGGAGAGAACTTCTCTGAAGCTCAGGAAAGAACATCCCAGAAACGGAACAAAAATTCCAAAAGTTTAGATGAAACTTGTAGAGGGCTTTCTCAAAATATAGAAGAGTACATGATTTCAAAATGAGGATTTTTGGAAGTTAAAGAAGAAACTTCTCCAATGCACAGAAAAAAAACGTCCCATAAGCATTGGTGTTTTCTTGAAGATCGAGCAAGAATTTTTCAGAAGTTCAGGAACAAATATTCCCAAAGTTATGGAAAAAACTTCCCAAATTTCAGAAGACGACTGTTAAGAAGTTCAGGTAGAAACTTCCAAAAAATTTTAGGGGCGTTTTCCTAGAAATTTTCGAGTCGATTTTCCCAAGGTTTCAATATAATTTTTCTCGAAGTTTAAATGGGATGTATCATAAATTTTAAAAGAATAAGCTCAAGTGAAAACTTTTCAAAATTTCAAGAAAAAAACTTACCAGCAATTGCACAACGGTTAAGTTTAAGAAAAAATATCAAAAAATTCCAGGAAAAAACCTCTCCGAAGTTCAGGAGAAGACTTCCCAGAAGATCCGGAAAAAAACTTTCCAAAAGTTTCGTTGGTTCTACCCAGAAGTGCTAGAGTGCTTTCCTGACGTTCAGAATCCAACATCGCAGGACTTTATGAAGGTTTCTAGAAATTCAGGAATTCCCAGAAGTTCAGGCTCTTAGGATTTTTTTTTCTCAGAAGTATAGTGGGTACTTCCTAGTAGTTCAAGCAGGAATTTCTCAGAAATCCAGGAGCAATCTTTCCCAAACTTAAAAAGTAAATTTTACTTAGGATCAGCAGTGATCTTCTGAGAAGTTCAGGATGAAACTTCCAACAAATTTAAGAAGATTTTCCAAGAAATTCTACAGAGAGCTTTCCCAAAGTTTTGAACAGAGTTTCATTTCGGTTAAGGATGGGACTTATAAGAAGTTTAGAAAGTAACAAGGTTCTGAATAGAATACTATTTCTGGAAGTTTAAGTTCGATTGTAAGATGTGATTTACAAGAAAATCAGGAGTGATTGCCAAAAAAATTACGAAGAAACTTGCTTAAAGTTCGGGAGGAAACTTTCCAGAATTTTAGCAAAGACCTTTGCAGAAGTCTGGAGAGAGCTTTCCTGAAATTCAGGTGTATTAAAAAATCATTCAATTTCTTTGTTCTTGGTTTTCCTCACCTCGTTTGAGCGATTTGATTGGTACAAAAATAAAGTTGATTATGGTAACCCATTTTCATATTTGTGTGTTGATTCAAACAGGGATGGATCACTTGAAGGTGAAAGAAGGTGGTTCTACCAAGACATTCCAAATGTCTGTTAAAACAAAAATCGCAGTGAATGACATGGCTGATATAATCTTTAAGAAAGTCAGGAATTCTGAAGGAATGGACGGAATATTTCGAGCATTGCTTCAAAACGGCAAAGCAGTGTTGATCTCGCCATTAATTGAGATTTTTAAGGCAAGTTTGAGATTCAGCCATATTCCATAGTCATGGACACAAGTAAAAGTTATCTTTATACCTAAAATAGGAAAGCGAGATAAGGCGCTCCCTTAATCATACCGTCCCATTAGTCTTTCATCAGTCCTATTAAGGGCTATGGAAAACGTGTTGAACGATTATATCAATTCAAATAACATGAACAAGTATCCACTATCTGAGTTCCAGTTTGATTACCAGTCAGGTAAGTCAACAGTTGCGGCACTGCATACTATGGTTTCAAAGGCAGAAATAGCTCCTTCGGTAAAAAAAATAGCATTTTGTTCTTTCTTATAATATGCTAGATATTGAAGGTACTTTCGTGTGTTATGAAGAAAAGCAAGCTTGACGTAAACATAATCAACTGGGCTCAAACCATGCTTGTAAAAAGAAAAATCACTCCAGAGCTGATAAGTTCGTCTATTACAGTACGGACAACGAAAGGTTGTCCCCAAGCAGCAGCTCTCTCACCACTTATGTGGTCCTTAGTTGCAGACGATATAGTCGTAACAGTGAGGGGAAAGTTTGACAATTTAATATCAGAGAAAATGCAATGGGGCCTAAAATTGACCCAGTCTTGGTGTGTCAAGAAAGACCTTTGGAGGAAATCCATCTTAGAAAATAGGTGAAATACCTAGGAGTGATACTAGATGTCAAACTGAACTGGAATGCTCATATTGAGTGTGTGATCGGCTTTCTGGATATGCCCAAATGTGGATTTATACATCAATAATGCATCCAAAACTAACGTATGCTTCTCTTGTGTGGTGGCCAAATACAAAGGCTACTGCACAGAAAAGGCTGACGAAACATCAACTATTAGTGTTCATTGAAATAATTGGAGCAATGCGCAGCACTTCATCAAAATCGTTAGATGCAATTCTAAATCGTCCAGTTCCCTAGACGAAAACTTGAGGGTTGGTGATCCTGAGGATTTTTTGCAAATCTGTCCTTAAGACTTACGGCTGCAGTATTTACGTCCCCCAATATCGTAAAAGGTGAAGAAACTGGTGGACAAAAATACTCTCAAAGGTTCGAATAAAATCTAATACACTCAGTGCACTTAGCGACCCAGGGAACTTACCAGAAGCTCGGTATACTTCTTAGATTTGACTCAAACTTTCCTGAGGTTTAGCTATTCTCCCTGATGTCAAAGAAACATCCCCAAAATCAGGGAACTTTCCAGAAAATCGGGGAGCTTTCCAGAAATAAGGGGTCTTCCTTGAAGCTCAGACAACTTTCCTGAAATTCCGATGGTTTCCTAGAAATTCAGGAAATTATCCACAAATCAAGGAGCTTACCACGGGTTCAGGGAAGTTTCCAAAAGTAAAGGGTTTTCACAGAAGTTCAGGAACCTATCCAGAAGTTCAGGTAACTATCAGAAAATTCAGGGGTTTTCAGAAGTTTAGAAAACTTATCAGATTATTTTGGGAATTTTTCAGAAGTTCATAGAACTACTCAAGATGTTCAGGAAACTTCCCAAAAGTTCAAGGAAAATTAGAGAACTTCCAATAGAAAACAGTCAAGAAATTCATAAAGCTTTTCAACAGTTTGCGGATCTTCAAGAAGTTTAATGAACTAAAATTTCATGAAACTTGCTAGACATATACAGAACTTCAGAAGTTTAGCGAACAGTAGGAGTTCAAGAAACTTCCTTGAAGTTCAGGGTTTCTCATGAATTCAAAAAAACTTTCCAGGCACTTTCCAGAATTCCAGAAAACGTCCCAGGATATACAGGAAACTGGATTTTGAGCATTCAAAAAGTTTAGGAAACATTCAAATGATTTTTCCATAAGTTCGGGGCTTTCTAGAACTTCAGGGATCTTTCCATGTGATCGAGGAAGTTTCCAATCGTTCCGAAAACATCACAAAAGTTTAGGGTATTTAAGTTTTAAGAAGAACTTAATCTTCTTACTACTCGATAATTTTTCGAACCCAACCAAAACGAGAATAAAGAAACCAACTACTTTTTAACCAATTTCATAGAATTTCCACCTATTCACAATCTTCGAGATCACAAAAAGTTCTTGTTAAAAACATTTCGGAAATGCTTACTATTCCACAGAAATTCCACGGCTTCCAAGATATTTTCATCAATTTCTCGTAAATTATTTCAATATGTGTGATATTCTGCTTTTTATCACAGAACATGTACCTGCTGGAAGTTAAAACAACTTCTGGGAAGCAAAATCTGATTTTCTAAGTTCCCGTCATTTCCAGAAAGTTGTTCCTATTCCACGGATGATCAGCAAACTTTTTGGAAATTCATCCAAGTTTCCAGAAACGTTAAGAATTTTCCGGCAATTCAATGGACTTCTCCAAAGTTCCACCATTACTGTCTTCTCGAAAGACCAGCGAGCAAACTTCATGGTTATCTGAAACTTTCAATTATTTTGCCGAGAAGTTTAATCAACTTTTGGCATGTTCATTATAGATATTTCCACCCAATCTTCATAGATATTCCGAAGTTCATTAAATTAAATTTTTGAAGAGTGTGTTCAGTAAGAAACTTGGAAACTTATATAAGTTTTGAAAGATGCAAAATAGATCCGGTATATAACAAAATTTACAAACATCAGCGAGGCAGCGATTTTTTTGCGTTTGTTCTAAACAAATAAATCCAAACTAGGATTTAAACCACCGTTGAAGATGCCCTTAGAAGATCTGGCTACACGGCTGTAATATGTGAGGCCAGAAATGAACTTATCTTTCATGTGTTGGCGAATGTGTTTGAAGTTTGGCGAATTGCGTTTGTAAGGGTGTTAACACATGGTGAAAGAAGAATTTGGGCAGCTGTGCTCAATGTCGTCTAACGTTGCTTACCGGATTCCAGAGAAAAGAAAATGGTTTGGACAAATTTTGGCTAGAGCTGATTGGTCATTCCAAGAAGGAGCTGCCAAATTTGACAACATTTCATGAAAATTGGCTCATCTGGTCGCACAAAAATGCGTATTTTAAATAAATGGAAAGTGTCTGGTGGTAAAAACAAAACTGAAAAAAGTTTGGGAGCTCAGAGATTTAGCTATGAGTAATTAATATTAACTCATCTTAACAGTCGGGAAAATAAGGCAAAAATGCGGGAATTTCTATGTTAAGATTGTGTGGTCGCCCTGTAAACATCGTATAGGCCTTTTCTGAGGGTAACATGGAGTCCCTATTTATGGTAGTGTACAATCTCATGCGAAAAATTACTGTCAACGCGTTGGTAATATTGGTCTTTTGCCATTAAGTCACAACGAAAATCAAGGTTCACAACAATACAAATCATGTTTGAGAAATTTACCGTAAAAAAGGGGTTGCTGAGCGTTTTAACCAAGAAGCATTCAACTCAACCATAAATACAACCCGCATAAAGATAAACATTTGGCTGTATAGTCAAAACTATATTTCGAATGGAAGATGTATAACCAAAATTATATGTTATTGTTTTCAAATAGTTATATCTCGTTTTCTCTACATCATCAAATATTGTTCATGTATGTCATATTGTCATTGAAAGGTTTTTTATTGTCTGCCCTCGGTCTTGATTACACTCCAAATTTTTGGCATAGAGTACAGCAAAAATTGTGTTCGTGGAAATTGCCATTTTTTTGGGTAACGAAACTTAACCGCCTATTCAACGTATTGTTATTTGGCCTTTTACCATCTGATATATTGTTCCTCCTTGCCTACCACGCACCGTGCCTAGCTAGGCAAGAGATTGTCTGCTTGATCGGATGCCGCCTTTCAAACATGCCGTACGCTCAATTTCAACTACTTCGATTCAATTTCACAACCTGCCGTACTCTTACGGACATATCAAAACCTTCTCCTCACATCTTTGGTTCTAGCAAAAATGGCTGTTCACTGCTAGGGTTGCATGTTGATAAGAAGGATATATCCAATTTTCAAATCAGTCTTATTCTATTAAAAACAAAACAAATCGATTAAAATTAACATGGACTAAAATATATACTGGCACTAATTAATGGATATTAAGCATTGAAATTCATAAAATTGCCAATAAATTATTTAACACGTTGCCAAAGAAAAATAACAATTCGCACTTGAAAAACTCAAAATAGCAATAAATAATTGATTATTCACTGGCAATAATTCAAAAGTGACCGGTAAAACATTCCAAAAAGCAATGGAAATCAGTATAAACGCAATAATTAACGATATTTTTCCGTCATAATAATAAGTTCTAGCGGTAAACATGTGACAAAAGTCTTCAAATATTTCAAATCTTTCCAATTGAAAACAAAAAAAAATCTTTTAATTTTTTTTCTAATGTTTTGATTTTTTATTGCGATTTTGTGGAAAGAGTTGAAGTGTTTGAAGACTTTTGTCACATGTTAACCGCTAGCACTTATTATTATGACGAAAAAATATCAGTTAATTATTGCGTTTATACTAATTTCCATTGCTTTTTTTGAAAGTTTTACCGGTCACTTTTGAATTATTGATACTGAATTATCAATTTTTTATTGCTATTTTAAGTTTTTCAAGTGCGAATTGTTATTTTTTTGTTGGCACAGTGTTTAAAAATTTAGTGGAAATTTCACATATTTTTATTGCTATTTTTTCCATTTTTATTGATGTTTTATAACCCTGCCGTTGCCACTCGGGCACAGAACAGTTTTTTTTTGCCTTTGCGCGAATATAGGGTGCGACAGAAAATAATGCGAAAATTTGTTTTGTTTCTTTCAAATACCATTTTCAACTAATTCAAGCAATAATATTAACATTTTCGAATGCAGTTATCTTTATAAAGTCCTTTTAAACAAATTTATTCAATGTGTGCTGCAATGTGTCCTGGTTGACGTCTCGGTTTTCACACTAGGGTGTGATGTATTGCAGGCTCGTGCTTCAACATTTGTTCAAATCGAATAATTCGACGGATTAAGATCCGGACTGCTAGGGGGCCCCAAATCCTTCGGACAAAAACTTCACATTATCGTGCAACCATTGTTGGGTTCGATTGGACGGCGCTCTATCTTGCTGTAGGACAACTTTTTGGTCCTCGAAGAAGTTGGCCTTCACCCAGGGAAGCATTTGGTCCTTTAAAATACCGATATACACTTCGGTATTGAATTTAACTCCAGCATCAATGAAAACAGGTGGCATTTTCAAACCGTTGGACGCCACCAAGCCATATATCATGACACCAGCCGGATGTTTGGTTTAAAATTTGTCCATTTTCTGCGGTGGAATGAACCGGCCCGTGCGGCTGTTGGCCACAGCATCGATGCTGAAAAGCTTTTCGTCGGAGAACAGGGGCCGTATTTTGGATCTCGAAACGAACGACTTTTTGTACGAACGCTTGTGAGAAAAAGTTCTTCGTTTCGAGATCCAAAATGCGACTCCAGGATTATCACTTTTTTCTTCTTCAACGAGGAAAGAGATTCTTGGAACGAGTCACTCGTAGTTCCTTGACCCGGTCCGTAATCAAGTGGCGTTTCACTCTGGCTCTGGAAGATGCATGCAGGTCTTCTTTAATGATTTTCCGCATGGATATCTCCGAAATATTGGCTTCCTTTGCAAGTTTTTTTTATGGAACACACCGGGCTACGAGCAATTTTTGCACGGACCGATTTGATCACGTTTGGCGTGCGTGCAAAGCGCGGACGTTCGCTTCCCGGCTTTTGCTGCTTAGGACCATCCTGCAGGGACTTTTTATGCGGTAAACTGTTGCCAAATGGCACCCTACCACCTTGGCAATATGTTTCGGCTTCTTCTGGGCGAGCAACAAACCGGCTATCACTTCTTTCGCGAACATTTTGACGAATTTGCAATAAAACAAATAAAATGTTTGGATGCCGCACTTGAAAGTAAACATAAACAAATACACTTTCAACAGAAATTAGTCACTAGCTACACGGATTAACCCAATACTCAAGTTTTAAAATTTTTGCATTATTTTCAGCCGCACCCTGTTCGTTCAATTCGAAGTGGAAAAGAATATCCTTAGACACAAACGGTTGAAAATTTTAAAGTCATGTGACTTAGTCGGTCACCTGAGCATTTCACAAAGCTTTCAAAATGGGTCAGTGATGTATATTGATAGAGCCTGGATGAAACCTGTGGAAAACCATGACATCCCTTACAATATATGTAAGATGTCACCTATAAATTGGGAAGTCGAATGGTCTTGGTTCCATAAAATTCTTCACAGATGGCTCAAAAATTAGAACGAAAACGGGAGCAGAAACCTTCGGCCCTGGGGAAGAAATCTCAGAGGCGATGCCTTTGCAGTACGTGTTGAATTTGAAAGGTTTTTCAAAATCAGATTTAAAATGGTACCCGTTTCTGAGCCTGACATACTCTTCATAAGAACAGCAGCATCGACTGTTGGAGCTGCCGAATGCATTCCGCGGATTCCATGAATAGGTAGAGCATTAGCAAATCTGATTGCCAAATGTTCTTTTTGCTTCTTGCACTACCGTGATGCCACAAACTTCACATTCAAGTTGCAATTACAGCGTGCCCAATCATACAACTCTTTTGGAGTTTGTATGGTAGTTCCTTGAAGACTAACTTTCGTCGCCAATCGTTTTAGTGTTCCACTGGTAGAACTCTGCCTGTTTCGCTGCAATTTAGTCATGCTGAAACACACTCTGGTGGGCGCAGCTCAGCAAACTTCGAAAATCCGATGTTGATATCAGGAAACTTTTCTTTGAAGAATTGGGTTCTTTGAAGAATTAGGTTAAGGTTCGGAAGAATTGGGCTAAGTTTCGCCAGCACTAATCGCTTTGCCTGAGGATACTAGATGTTCCCTCCCGAACACTTTTACACTACTTCTTACGAGCCAGTTCTTTAGTCACGTCTGCCTCACGGTAAAACGCTTTTACTTTCTGCACTATGTCTTCCGAAACACGGTGGCCTCTATTGGAGTAAGAGGAACAGATAATTTCTTTCTCTTTAACGTACTTTTTCATGGTTGGCACTAACCTCTCAGAGCACCGCAATTCTTCTGGTAGGCCACCGAATTTAGTAGGCCATGTAAAACTGCTATTTTTTTTTCAATTTAAGCGGTGCTTTTCTGTTAGATCTGCCTTGATAAAGTATAACAGATTATATAAGAGTGGTAGAATAAACAAATTTTTAAAACATGAAATCTTTAAAAATCTTTAAAAATTTCCATGGCGGAGCAAATTGTTTTTTTCTCGATAAGTGTTTCTTATGTAGAAAAGTCTGCTGAACACATTGGAGCCACTAAAATTGAAAAAAATGGGGGCATTCTGAGAAAAACGCAATTTAATATTTCAACTACAAAAATAAAAATGTTGGCAACACTGAAAAAAATATTAAAAATATTTATTTGGTAGCAAATTTAATTTCCTTTAAGAAAAGTATCTAACATTGTTTGTATATTCAAAAACCAAAACATAAACTTTTTAAAAATCTCAGAAAAATGGGGGCAGCCCATGGGTCGAGGGGTTCGCCGATTGGTCTAAAAGTTTGGATTTTTGATTAATAGCCTAGAACAAGTATATCAGCCAATTTTGGTTCGAATTGAAGAGGGTCGATGCATTTCTCCGGTCACTTGATATGGAATGACCCATATGCTTTATGCTTTCTTCAGAACCCAAATGGCTTAATGATGGTTTTTGTAATGATGAAGCGTCCTTATAAAATATTTTATCATGACTCTGTTAAACAAACATGAACGAACTTTATTACAGAATTACTGAGCTGTTTTATGAGAGGATAGAGTTCCTCGTAATTTTGTTTAAAGGTAAACTGTTTTAGAATTCAATTTTCTTTCAGAAAATGTAATAGGTGATAGGAAAACAGTTAAAAAAAACCTAAAGTAAAATAATTATCGACACATCTCTTGCATCATAGAAAGCTGCTGTTAGACAAAAATAGCATGTCTATTGCAATAATTAAACCCTTATAAATTTAAACAAAGGCTAAAAGGCAGAAGGATTGTGACTTGGGATGGTTTGAACAACGCTATTTGGGAGAAGACTCCACGGCGTCACCTTGTCTTGGCCTTCCGTCAATTCACGCGTGTTGCTGAATAGAAATAGAACTTTCTTCGGGTCCCACAGAAATCCCAAGGCCTTCATCACTTCATTTGTGCTGGACTTATGGATAGGGACTAGAGTCTCTGGATTCCGTTCATGAATTATTTCAAGCACAGTCTCGGAGTTGGAACACCTCTTTCGGATTGGTAATCCACCATTCAGCATCAATGCTTCCAGATCACAGCGTAACTTCTTAGTTGATTCAATCGTATCCGAACCAGACAAGAAGTCGTCCATGTAAGAATGATTAAGGACCAGTTCGGCTAGATTCGGATTATTTTTACTCTCTAGCTAGATTAGTCAGATCACAGTTAGGTAACAGTTAACAGCTCCCAGGACTTCAATGCTTCAGACGGTTATCAAAACGTCATTCGGGGACAGCTCATTCGCTTTGGTTGTCACGTCGAATACAACACGAAGCTTTGTTTTTCTTCTTCTTTTTCGAATGTCAAGCTTAGAGCTTTCACAATTCATTTGTTGCTTGCTCTTAAATTAGTGTTCTAAATAAATGCACTTCCACAGTTATTGATTGAGAGCTTTCGAAGCCATGTACCATTTGTGTACTAGTGTGATTGTGTGGCAAGTACAATCATACCCTATGCCAAGCTAGTCGAGAAATTTTCCTTAGCGAAAAATTCCTAGGCCAGACCGGGAAGAGCATCGTGCTGCTACTTGATGATTTCAGAATGGGGTGGAGACCGGGAAAATCTTCTTTCTCCCTCACTTCACGGCAGTGGCCCAACGATTGGTATTCGTCGATGAACACCACATACTGAGCCATCAGGTTTGGATCTTGTGCCACTCTCTTTTCCAACAGTATAAATTGTTTTAACGCCAGAGGTCTTGAGCTTCTCAACTGGTCGTACAATTCGCGGAAAGCATCACAAATCGACGAAAACTGCCAAAAGTTCAGGAGGGAACGTTCCAGAAGTTCATCTGGGAGTTTTGCAGAAGATTAGGAGAAAACATGCCTGAAGTTCAAGAGAAAAACATTGAAGAACTGAAGAAGCAGCCTATACAAACGTCATTCATGTGACCGTTATTATAGCCATTTCCCACAACGCCATATTAAAATATAGTAAACTCCTCCACCATCTGCTCAACCGTTAGTATCCGACTATGAACTAAGGCCCTAAATTAAATAAGAATTACAATTCATCGGATTCTATCTGTTTGACCTAGTTTGACAGATTTGATTGCTCATCGAATTGATCGATTCAATGACCTTCTGTGGCATGTCGGTACAGCGGTAAGAGAAATTTGAAGTTTAGCATAGAAGTTAGAAAAAAAAAATCAGAAGTTCAGAGAATTAGAGGAAAAAAGTTTTCAGAAGTTCAGAAAAACATCCAAGAAGTTTTCGGGAATTCTTCCAAAGCTCCCTCCAAAAATCCAATTAAGAAAATATCCCACTTAGGTTACCAGAAGCTCAGGAAAGAGATCGAAGATTTCACCATAAGGTCAGAAAAGGCCGAGATGTAGTCAATGGAAAGAGATCAATTAAAATTTTTTGGAGAAAGTTATTTATACATTAAATTGTTATGTTATGTATTCTCCGTGCGAGGAGTAACGATTATGATTTAGAAGGAGATGTTCGCTCATCACCATGAGGCACCAAGAGTGAACAACAATATTTTTTGGCTAGAATGAAAGATGTGAAGAGAAAGTGTTGAAAGGTCCGTCAGAGTGCGGCAGGTAGGAAAATTAACAGATGTTTTTGAAAATTGAGCGAAAGGGCATGTATCCAATGGTACTCGAACCATGGACGTCAATCTTTGCCTAACATCCCACTGCGGGGTAGGTTGTAGCGACGGAACAAGTCCGCCACTCCAACAGGCAAAAATTGACGCATGGAAAGACGCTCATGTACCACTGTGGCTTGTATAGTTTATTCTTAGCGATCTATTGTGTGCACTCTGTTTACTGATGCGCACATGGGAGAGGAACTCTCTACTTTGTTTTTTTTTTGGGTTTGTTTTGATTCGCACCGACTGACGATCACTAAAGTTTTTCTCGTCGTCTCCAACGTAGAGAACTCGGAGAGAAACATCGTGAAGCGATGCGATACTGGTCCCCACCAGTATAATTAATGGTTACCACCATTTATGGGTTTACATACATTAAATTGTTATGTTATGTATTCTCCGTGCGAGGAGTAACGATTATGATGGTATTGGTGCCTCATGGTGATGAGCGAACATCTCCTTCTAAATCATAATCGTTACTCCTCGCTACGGAGAATACATAACATAACAATTTAATGTATGTAAACCCATGAATGGTGGTAACCATTAATTATACTGGTGGGACAGTATCATCGCTTCACGATGTTTCTCTCGAGGATCTACGTTGGGCATGACGAGAAAAACTAGTGATCGTACATCGATGCAGTCAAAACAAGCCAAAAGAACAAAGGAGAGTTCCTCCCATGTGCGCATCAGTGACAGGTGCACACAATAGAATCGCTCAAATAAACTATACAAGCCACAGTGGATACATGAGCGTCTTTCCATGCGATCAATTTTGCCTGTTGAAGCGGATTGTCCGTCGCTACAACCTACCCGCAGTGAGACATTTGTCAACGATTGACGTCCATGATTCAGTACCGTGGATACATGCCCTTTCTTCAATTTTCAAAAACATCTGTTAATTCTCACCGACTCTGACGCACCTCAACACTCTCTTCAGTCTTTCATCTGCCACAAACTTCATTGTTCACTCCTGAGTGCCTCATGATGATGAGCGAACATCTCCTTCTAAATCAAGTTATTTATGTTAATGTGGATCAGATTTCAAAGAACTTTGAAAACAAATTTCCAATGAGGTTCTCAGAATAACAAAAGCATAAATGTGGTTGACAAATCAAGAGTGAAAATTGTGAGACACTTATTCTTCGAATGTCAAAAATCACTAGCCTAAGGTGCTGGAAGTTCTGAATTATTGCATGATGTAATATTTTGAAATCTTCTCACTTTACAATTGGCAGTCGAGTTCGATTTGCCGACTAGATCAAATTCAGCCGATTTCTGCGATGTGCGAATTTTGTAGTTTTGCTCGATTCGACCATGACAAGTGTCAGATCGAGCTGCTTCAACTCGACTTTCAAATAGACCCCATAATCTCACACAAAATCACTGTTTACGTACCTCGATTTTTTGTCAAGAAGAATTACGTCCGCGTGTAATTTCATATTGTTTAAAGTGTGTCCATTTTTGGGCTGTGTGTACGGCACATTCTAATGATTTGAGGAATGATTTTGATATGCTTGGTTTATGGTTGTTTATTGTTGAAATATTACACTACGAATAACTCATATAAAGATGATTGCAACAGAAATAAGAGAATGTACACAGAAAAAAAATAATTAATTTTAACAAGCGTGTAAAATATCCCTCGTTTAGATCCAAGCTAAAGGAGAGCGTAAACAACAGAAATTGTTTGCAGCTTTTCATGTGCCATACAATAATATTGGCAATCTTTCATACAACAGGCTGGATTAGGCGTTATCTGACTTAAATGTACATGAAATATCCCATTATTCTCTGGCAAATCCAGCATTCCCTTACGTGCATTAGATAACACGAAAATTCAGATGTTTCTTTTTATCTGTTGTACGATAATCACTCAGCTTATGGTAAACTTCTGACTCGTGATGTACGGTGACAATATAAGACGGATGTGAGATCACATCTAAATTTTATTCCCTACACTTCATTGACAGGAGTTCATCAATTACAACAATCCAATCACCTCCAAAAAATCAATCCACTGCTACCAAGTACGAACAAGAGATTGCATTTTCGGTTTGCTGCACCATCCCACGAATCCCCTCAATACATTCACATTTTTTTTCACACACATATATGTACAAATCCACTCAAGCACAGCACCAACAGCAAATCCCTGGGAAAAAGAAAATTTGCTTCCGTCAGCAAGAAAAAGTGCTTTTTCCGAATCTTTTCTTTTTTTCCACATTCACACTAATAGCATCAGACAGCAGCATCCATCCTGGTGTTTCGCTCCACCCTTAACAATATATGTATTATCCCTTGTGTGAAGAAACAGAAACCGAAATGTGCCCCAACCCCGCAACCGAGTAGGCGACGTCGTCAGAGATAGCAGCAGCTGCATGTGAAGAAATTTCCAAATGCATTTCTTTTCAGTGTAGGATGGGGGTGGTGTTGGGTTGGTGGGAGGAAGGAACCAAAATAACATCGTACTCAATTGCACCCCCGTAAGGATGTTTGCTTGCTGGCTGCTGTTGAAGTGCTACATGCTCGCCTCAGCGGAGTCGACAAGCCAGCACACTTCTTAGCACTTCTTCGTTTTAGTTAAGATTAACTTTAGTCCCGGTCTTAGGAAAATGCTTGGCACCTTGGCTTCGGGTTGGCACTGAGGGAAAGGTGATTTTTGTGTTTGTTTATTAATGAGTGAAAATATTGGTTTTCAGGATGGAATACGAAGTGATTTATAGGAGAATTTGAGCAACGTTTGTTTTGATCAATATCACCAGAAATCAACTCAAGGGATTCTAGGATTTGCGAATTTAAGCGATCATAATTAGCCGAATTGTAATTATTTTCGATATACTTTTCCCCACAAAATAACGTTACCAGCATAAGCCTCCATCCATCTACTCGACTTAGATATTTATTATTTTACACTACCAGCAGCGTAACTGACTTCTCCAGCAGCCTTCTCCGCCTCGAATTCCGGCAACCATCAGCTATCATTCGTACCATCCCTAGCACTTCGGGAGAAACATTCTCTTCGCCACCCGCCGGAACTAAATAACTCGTCTGGCACCTTGCTAGCTAATCTTCGAACCGAATGCCATTCCTCGGCATCCCCAGAATTCAGGCACTCGGAGCGCTTGCTTTCGCATTGCTTTCCACCATCTATCAGCCCATCCAGGAGCGTCCGGGGAGAACTTTCCCGCTCTCCGAAAATAATGGCCTCACACTTGGAGCACTTTGTAAACTGGCTTGTGCATGGGGGCGTTTCTTTGCACATCAAGCCAGAAAGTAGAAACTTCTCGGCAATTTGATCCATTTTTTGACTACAGCTGCAAATAAATGCTATTCCGGCCGAGTGACACACTCCCACATACATTCCTGTGCATTACATGTGTTTCCTTCCTGGTTCGGTTCCGGAAGGCAAATGGAGGAACTGAGCAACGAAGAAGATAGATAATGGCCATCCGCACCGGAATGGCCCAATCCTGGCAGTGCTGGTCGACCGAGTCGTGCGGTGGTACGGTTCTTGTCCACATCGTCGTCATGCAAAACTGCCCCGTAGAGGGCCATTGAAAAATGTAAATCCTACTCTGCCCCGGAGAATCATGGTATCGTTTGAACAACGACGACATCAGCATTAGCTGGAACTGTTGCAAGTTGGTCCAGTACACTCAGAAGTAGTAGGAGAAGAAAAAGAAAATCGGAACCATACAAATAGATCAACTGGCGGTGTTCCACACCGACCACCGACCACCGACCCACTGCTGAAGACCGAAAAGTGTCACACAGAATGCAATTGGATTCCTTTGCTTAACTTCTTCTGTAGGTATGTTTGACTGTGCGGTCCCGAAGTCGACATGGTTTATCGCTGGTGACACCGGGAACCAGGGATGCCAGATAGTTTTACGAAATTTCTGAATGGGATTTTCCAAAATGTTTGTATTTGATAGTATTTAGGTATTTGCCAGAACTGTGCTGACGAAAAACTGCCAGGGGGTGTTTGAATATTAAGGTTGTGGCTATCGTAAAAACGCAAAACTATTTCCATTATAGTGTTTGATTTTTTTCTCTCTTTCTGTTAGTTTCTTATATTTTACAAAGTGTCAACTATCTTTTAAATTTTTTTCTCAAGTTTGCACATTCTTGTTTTTCGTAAAACTTTGAAGTACTTTTATGAAATACTTAGAAGTGCTGGAAGTTTTAACAGCTACTTAATACGTCTGGGAGGAAATAACCTGCTCCTGCTCTACTAGTCTTCTTAGCGTGACTCCACCCATGGCTGCTTACCTCCAGTTAGCTGGACCACCCATGATTGATCCTGCCACCTCGAACGTTGAGTGCCGCTGCATCTAGTTCCAGCTGGGTTTAAGGCAAACACCATTTTGGTCAGGTTGTTCTCTGACATCCTGGTGACATGCCCAGCCCATCATTCTGCCAGCCTTTGACGCTCTCTGGATGCTCACCGTATAATTGCACTAGCTTGTGGTTCATTCTTCTCCGCCATACAGAGTCTAAATGTACACCTCCATGTATGGTCAGTAGCACGCGTTGCTCAAACAAGCCTAGCGCACGCTGGTAATGTTCAAGGATCGTCTACACCTCATGCCTCAACATAGGACAACATAGGACAATGAACCCAAGTAACAAATTCAATTTTAAGGTTCTTTTGAAGAAGTTTTTAAGACTCATTTGATAAAACCATGCATAAAACTAGATATTCTACATAACATCGATTAAACAGCCCTCATAAGTGCAAAAAGGCCCATACTACAGGAGGTTCTCAAGATGATTTCCCAAGGTTCGCTTAAAACTTGATAGTATTATCGGTACATACTTGTAATGACATTCAAGACATGCTTATAACTATGATGAAACTACCCCAAGTTTGGATAGTTTTATGATTTTCTTCTTTAAGAACACTTCCAGTCCGTCTCGACTATGTTCGAAGATTCTATTTTTCAATTCGTTCTGCTGAATGGAGACTTTTTTTGTATATAGTTGAGTGCAAGCTATTAAAGAAAAAAAAATATCGATACACATATGATGTTGCTTTTCCAAAGTAGATACGTATGTAAATTAATTGTAAAATTGATAATTTTTTCATGTGACATTCAGCTTATTAGTGTTTTAAAACTTCAAAATTTGAAATTTTTCATGCGCCACTGAATTATTGATAGAACATTGAATTATTTGAAAAATTAAAAATACTTCCACAATCCACTAGTAGGAGACAATGCTGAAAATTTTTTAGATCTTTAATAAATTGTGTCTACAATCCATTTTATGTTTCAAAATGAGTTCTAAGCAGCATTGTTTGTTCGTAGCATTGGAAAAACGGGAGTTTTGTTGCATACCTATGTAAATGGCTACCATTCCGAAGGAATCTAGAATAGCAACGGTCGCCATTTTTTCAATGGTTTTATCTAAAAACTACCATAAAACGCAAATAAAACCTATATTTCTTGCACAAGACTAACAGGATTTTTTGAGGAGCGTGATAAGTTCATCTTTATTTGTTCTAGTCTTGAAAAAGATGAGTTACGCTTGAATAAAACTTGTTTGAATTGCTCAAGGTAAACAAGTCTTTCGTAAGATAACCATAAAATCAGTGTGGAGAAGGCACATCCCAAGTAACAATTGAAATGCAAATTGATTGTATTCATGTAATGAGAGCTTTATTAAAGCATTATTGAGATCATCTGGTTTTATTGGGGCATTTTCCAAGTTAAGGTGGTTTTAATTGATCAACAGTTCTTAGGAGTGATTAAAGAACACTTGAAGAAAATTCCATAAAACTACATCATTTATATGTGTTATTCACCTTATAAGTAATTTTATAAGATACTTGATTCCCTCTCAAGACATCGTTTCGCAACTTCCATAAAACCTGATAAAAAATTTGAAAATTTTTTATGACATTCTTCTCTTAGAACCATTTATTTTTAAATAAGAGCACATATTCATGAGAAAGTGCATTATGTAGAAAATAAACAAACTGGACAACAGCCTGGACAATAGACTGAGACTAACTTATCAGAAGGATCAGAAGGGTGCGAATCCAATGGAATCCTGCGATGGCCAAAAAAACATTTGACGTTGATGACTGAGATGAAGGAGTGATCAATATATTGTATAGGTTTTTATTGAATTTCCGCTTGAACGAACCACTATTTTACAGTTTCTTTAGTCCATGTGAAATCACATGGAAAGGTCAATTTTACTGCTTCAAATGGTGTTTCCCGTGCATACTTGTCATCGTCAGTATTAAGAACACTTTTCTGTGACCATGCGTCTTATTATGAAATCAGTTAATTACCCTGATCAAAACATTTACGCCTTTCTAAAATGGTACAATTACATTCAGATATTATACCATGAGCAAATCAGGTATTTTGGTTATTTATTCCATAAAACAAATGGATAAACAACAACATGAACTGCCACGAATATGAAAAGTGTACTTTTAGACGTTTTCCCTAGATGGAAAGTAAGAAGTTTAAGAATGAATTGCGGCCAGTATCACACCTGATGTTAGTGCCTTTATATAAACGTTCTACGACGTAGTAGTGAAAAAATGACTAGAATATGTGATACTTTCACAGCTGGTTAAATTCTTGGTCTCACATGCATATTTATTGCATGAGATAAGCCGTTTCACCGTCGACAAGGTGAAAACATTGACCCACGAGAGGGAATTCGGTCTGGTAGTTGCCGACAAATCTGTTAGCTAACGGCGATAGTCGACGAGACAGTTTTTGAGAAACGATTTTGAAAGCGCCAATAATAATCTTGATGGTTCTTCACTTCTCACAGTCCAGCTTATCGCCGTTCTTCTAGTTTGCAAAAATCACTCCATCTTTCCATTCCTCTGGTAGTTGTTCGCTATCCAAATCTTGACAATGAATGATGTATCAATATCATTAGTTTTCTGAAACTTTGATGAGCTCCGGCCTGAGGCCATCTTTACCAGCTGGTTTGTTATATTTAGCTGTTTCATGAGCTCTTTAGCGTCATTCATAGTTTAAGTGTCGGCTGCTTGTTCATCTGCATCATTCGGATGTTCATCGAAGTACTGCGCCCATCTTTCGATCACCAAATAGTCATCCGTCAAAAAGCTACCATCGCTGCTTCTACAGATCTCGGCACGCAACACGAAACTTTTTGTGTGAAGCCTTCAGCTTTTCGTTGGAATTTGTTGTTTGTTGTTGTTGTTGAAAAATCCCTCCCTCTCTCTCTCTCTCTTGGTTTCGCCAGGCGACGATTCTTTGCTCGTAAAAAACACGTCTGCTGTTTACGCTTCTCCGTGTTATCTTTCACGTTCTGTCGAGTACTGCGTTCCAGCTTTTGTTATCTGGATGTAAGCTTTATCGTTCAACATCTCTTGACACTCACCGTTGCACCATTCGTACCGTCTTCTGCGTTGCACGTATCCTACACAGTCTGAAGAAAAAACATGCAATTTTCAAGAAGAAGGAGATGTTTGCTCATCATCATGGGGCACCAAGAGTGGACAGTAATGTTTGCTAGAATGAAAGCAGAGACCGAAATTTTCGCCTACTTGAGAAGAGAAACGTCCTTTTTCACCCGCTTGGAGAAACAGATGAGAATGTGAGAAGCGAGGAGTTATTATACGCTCAACCACACGGCCAGCCGTTTCAACTCAGTTTTGAGTCGTTTTTGACTCACTTTCGTCATTAAGTGGAGTCACTCAAATTTGAGTAATGTCACTGGCATTGGCAAGTCGACAAATCAAAAACATCGACTCAAATCAGATGGATGTTTTTGATTTGTCTGATAACTGTTGTCAATACTTTAGCTCATTTGACTACATGACGAAGTGAGTCAGGGACTCAAACTGATGGCTTGAAACGACTGATCTGTCGCGCGAAGAGCAACGGCGATTTATAATTTTCGGAGCATGATTAGCTGATAAATCATTTCGTTTTCAGTGGATCCTAGATGCCGATAATTATTTTCACTAACTTTTCGACACCTGAAAAATGCAGTTCTTCATGCTTGTTGTTATTCTGGCATTGCGATTCTATTATGCTGGTGCTGCAACATCTCTTTGACATCTGCACCGTTGCACCAGCTTGCGTATCCAGTCTTCTGCGTTGCACGTATCCAGTGACACAGATGTGACAAGAGAAAATATTTTCGTTGAATTTTGGCAGATATTTTCGCATATGCAAGAAGAGAGATAATGAATTATCGGCGAAAAGGAGCGATGCAAATCGTGAAGAGTTCGTACCATCAACAACCTGCTTGAGCGAGAGCATGGTTTTCATCCAGCTGAGTGAGAATTTCGATCTCTGAATGAAAGATATGCAGAGAAAGTGTTGAAAGTTCCGTCAATGTACCTGCCTTATATCCCTCTGCGGGGTAGGTCAAGGCACGGACGAATCCGCCACCTCAACAGGCAAAAGTAACGTGTTGGTACGCGCTCATGTACTACTGATATCTGTGTGATAGTTTCTAGCGGTAGTTTGTATGCACTCTGTTTTGATGCGCACATGGGAGAGGAACTCTCTCCTTTTTGGGTTTGTTTGGATTCGCAACGTCTGAGATCACTCAGGTTATTTTTCATCATCTCTAACGTAGAGACCTCGGAGAAAAATACCGTGAAGCGTTGTGATACTTGTTCCCACCAGTATGATTAATGGTTACCACCATTTAGGGGTTTTACATACTCTAATTGCTATGTTTTGTATTCTCCGTGCGTGGACTTCTATTCTACATATTTCCAAACGTACGCAATGGCTCAGTATGTATAAAATTCCATAAGAATGGACACAGAAACGAGGTCCTACGTTAACCTTGTGGTTATATCCCTGATAAAACCCAACTCTATTTTTTTTATAAATCATGTCGGTCTTACTCCTATATAGTATATGTCTTACCTGCGCTGATTGAAAGCACCAAAGTTTTGGTTGCTAACGGTAATTTATGAAATTACATTTTTATGCAATGATAACGTACAAAGACTGGAACGCGCAAAAATTGGTCGCCAAAAAAAAAACGTTTCTTTCAGTCAAAATTCATAAAACAAAAATCTTCTTATTTCGATTTTGGTAGTTCAGTTCGCATATTTGAAGAAAATTCGTTTTCGTTTATTCTTTTGGTTTGCTAAATCCGAAATACCATGCCTTCCACTTAACCCCTTCCATTAAATTTTGCAGCGTGATTTCATCGACCTTATTCGCCGCCGACCGCCAGTTAGAAATAAACTGCTGCTCGTTTTCCATGAATTTATTAGTTTTTTTTTTTTTTCTAAGATTCCGTTTGACCAATGCCCAATACTGTTCGATAGGGTGGAGTCTTGGGCTGTTGGGAGGGTTGGGGATTTTGGGTACCACAACCACGTTGTTCATATCGTACCACTTGATTCCCTTTTACCTATACTGGCAGCTCATTAAGTCCAGCCAGAACAGCACAGGTCTATTATGTTGCTTAAGGAATGGTAGCAGCTGCTTTTCCAGGCACTCGCTGGACGTAGATCTCTTGATTTATGGTTCCCGTAGTGATGAAAAGGTCGCTTTTTAGACCACAACGTGCATGTGGCCTGCCTGACGAGGTATTTTTTCGGGAAGTTCGATAGTTTCATGGTTTGAAAATCTCGGGCACCTTCCCTTTTCCGGATGCTGTATAACACTCCTGTCCCGGAAGCTGCTTAAAATCCGCCTTCACATAAATTTCGTTGTCCATGACGACACAATCAAACTTTGTGAGCATATTCGTATACACCTTTCGGGACCGCTGCTTTGCCGACGCATTGTGTTTGCTATCTCAGTTCGCCACCTTCACCTTCTTAACCCGGCTCGTGTTTTGGCCCGCTGTACAGTAGACGTTGAGCTTGCCGGTGACGTCCTGGATGGACGAGTTAGGATTCCACTTATATTTCGCCGCCACTTTCTTCGTCGTCGCTGCCTGTCCGGATTACGATTGTCACCGCTACCAGGCATCCTGGCGGTCGACAGACGCTCTCCAAACACTTTTAAAACGTTTGTCACTGTAGGTTTGGCCACATTCAGAAATTTTGCCAACTTGGCGTGCGAGAACGTCGGATTCTCTTGCTGCGCGAGCGAAAATTTTGACACGCTGTGCAGAACTTCCATGAAATTTTCTGCAGAGTTTTCCTGATGTTCCTTGAAATATTTCGTGAAGTTCTCTGAAGAATTTCCTTAAGTTATCTGAAGAACTTCCATGAAGTTCTTTGAAAAACTTCCCTTAAGTTCTTTGCAGAATTTCTCTGAAGTTTCAATTTGCTATGCTTTCTAAAGGGCGATACGGTCAAAATTTGGTCATATCAACTTGACGTATTTCTTTCAATTTTGCATTTAAAAACCTGAACACCCCTCATTTTGAAGGTGTGTGTGTGTAGAATGTTGCTCCTATTTTGATTTTGGAATTCACTCTTCAGTTGTCAAAATGCCGTCCAAGCAGAAAGAGCAGCGTATCAAAAATTTTGCTCGCGCATCGCAAAAATCCGAGCTACTCGCACGCAAAGTTGGCAAAATCGCTAAAAGTTGCCAAATCAACCGTTACAAATGTAATTAAAGTGTTTGGGAACGCTTTGTCGACAGCCAGGAAGTCTGGATCGGGGGAAATCGAAAACCGGAAGCCGCTGAGACGACAAAGAGAGTTGCCGGTAGTTTCAGCGAAACCCTAACCTATCTCTCGAGATGCCGCAAATAAGCTGGGTGTATCGTCTACAACCGTGCATCGAGCCAAAAAACGAAGCCGGACTATCCGACTTACAAGAAGGTAGTGACTCCAAATCGCGATGATAAACAAAATACGACGGCCAAAGCGCGATCCCGGAGGCTGTACACGACGATGCTGACGAAGTTTGACTGCGTGGTAATGGACGACGAAACCTACGTCAAAGCCGACTACAAGCAGCTTCCGGGACAGGAGTTTTATACGGCAAAAGGAAGGGGAAAGGTAGCAGATATTTTCAAGCACACGAAACTGTCAAAGTTCGCAAAGAAATATCTGGTTTGGCAAGCCATCTGTACCTGTGGCTTGAAAAGCAGCATTTTCATAGCTTCCGGGACTGTCAACCAAGAAATTTACGTGAAAGAGTGTTTGAATAAACGTCTGCTGCCTTTCCTGAAGAAACACGGTTGTTCCGTACTGTTTTGGCCGGATTTGGCATCTTGCCATTACGGTAAAAGGCCATGGAGTGGTACGCCGCCAACAACGTGCAGGTGGTTCCCAAGGACAAGAACCCTCCCAACACGCCAGAGCTCCGCCCAATTGAGAAATACTGGGCTATTGTCAAGCGGAACCTAAAAGAAGACCAAAAACTGCTGAGGACGAGCAGCAGCAGTTCAAGGCAAACTGGCTTTCTGCGGCGAAGAAGGTGGCTGTACAAAATCTGATGGCAGGGGTCAAGCGTAAGGCCCGGCAATTCGGATTTGGAAAAGCGGAAGCCTAACTGAATATTTTTCCTGAATTTTTATACTGATTGAACTTGAAAAAGAAATTTAATTTGATTTTTTAAATAAAACGATTTCACCGATTTACACGCGTTTTCCCTTGACCAAATTTTTGACCGTATCACCCTTTATACAGAGTTGATGTTACAGCTCATTAAGCGCTTTGATCTGAACGATCAAGTTTCAAACGAGCAGATGGGAAGTTGGCTTTTCACTAGCTAACATTTCCTATAGCAAGAATTTCCGTTTTGCTATAGTGTGTTGTAGGGGAACCGATAATTGTACTTAAGCCCTATTGAAAAGACCGTTATGTTATGGCTAATAAAAACAAATGTCTTTTGATAAGTATACATTTGTTTAATTGTTCATTCAACTCAATAGTCAATATAAACAAGAAGTACATGAGCATTCAGGCATCAAAAAGTTCAATAGTCTCCATTCAACTTGTACAACAGAAAGAATGAAGCCAAGATTTCGGCAGTTAAACGCCGAATAAAAAAGATTTGTTAGTGATAATAAAAGAAACGAAAAATAATGTGACAACCCTGTGCACAAACAGGTTCAAAGCAAGGGCATGAAATATCTGAGAAGTTCAATATATTTTAGGAAATACTCTTTTTAAATATTGAAACACTCTCAAGCATGCTCAGTATTCCTCCAGAAATACTAACAAACAAAACATACAAGCTTTTATACGAGAAATGACGTGAATTGGTAGAACCGTTTTTGAATCATCTTCTTCTGATTGATGGAACATCAAGGTTTAGTAAAAATCTGTAACCCTAACCTCAATATTTGTCAAATGTCTGTAATCGGTATGAGGTCTGTATGCTTGATCAAACGCCTGTATGAATACAGATACGTCTGGCTATCCGGCAACCCTGCCGGTGATCCAGTAGATATACAAGTCCGTCTACGGATGAAAGAGGCTGGCGAGGTTGGAGTCAGTATTCTATCACTTGAGATAAAATGTAAATTTGTTTCGTTACACCAGCTCCCCTCTGTATTAGGAACTATGCAATAATGTTTTCTTTTGCTGTTGAAAATTTATGAGGAGGTTTTTTTCTGTGGTTGAAAAACAACAAGATTGAAGATATTCCGGATACTCGAGTTAGTATGTTTATTAGCTTCAATCTTTTCTATCCTGTTTTTTCAAATTACAACAATTTAAACATGTCAATTTATTAACCTCTGATGTCAACATGTGAGCATGAGCATTAGCACGATTAACACCCCGAGGATGCTACTTTGTTTTTTTCCAGATCATCCTTAATGTATAACAGTTGATCCAAGAAAAAGGAATACCGACACCGGCCCTGCCCGAATGCGTGTCAAATAAGTTAAGGGTAGGAATATGTTGACGTGATATTCGTTTTAATGGAACTCGAGAACACCATTGCACTTCTACGAGATATCACTGAAGTGTTGGATAAAATGGTTGGTTAGGCAGCATTCTCGCTGAATTCTCGGGACATCTACTACATAATTTTTACATGAGATCGATTTCCAATTTGGGCCGCTTTGTACCGAAAGATTGAAAACCCGCTTCGAATCGATTTATATCAACAGTAAGGACGCTGTTGAGGCCTCTCACAATAATGTGAGATGATTCCTTTTTCTTGGAAATACGAGTAAATGTTTAATCAAGCTTGAGAACCAATTTGAACGGATTTAAACCAACAGTAAGGATGCTGTTGGTGCTACTTCTAAAATGTTATTGTCATTGGAATGACAAGTTGAATTTTAGGTAGCGCTCGAGAGTCTATTAGGACCGATTAAAACCAACCAAATGCATTTTCACTGTTGATTTTAATCGGTCATTTTTCATTGGGAAAACACAATCCAATTTGTTTAGCTACATTCAGTGAACTATTAAACTACTGGAAATAATATCTCCATCAAGCAGGTTCAAAGTCTCAAATTACGGTTGAAACATTTGTGTTATACCAACCGGTGAAATGCTTGGTCCTAAATTCAATGGTTTTGTTATCTTCAAACCGTTCAACCAATCGCAATGTTTTGTAATATAGTGGCCAAAATATTATAATTTTAGAGAATTCAATACGTTAGATTAAATTTTTCTTTTCTGTATGAAAATTTTCAAAATAGCGAGCAATACTGCTAAATTTTAAGATTTTCGAACATAAATAACTTTTGTTTGACTGAATCAAATGGCTTTATTCCTTCAGCTTAGGATCACAAAAGGACACAACAAATTGTATTACCTTCCTATCATTTCTCGTAACCAAATTGGTACAACAATTGGCTAAGGATAGGAAAAAAGAGGTTAAGAAACACAGTGGGGTCTAATTTATGAGGTCAATTATAGAAGTCGAGTCGAGCACAATTGGGCATTACAGAAGCCGACTGAATCTTCAGTGTTCAAATTTTCCAAAATATCATTGAAACATTATACCATACAATAATTCAGGACCTTCATCAATTTAGCGGCCATAACTGGCAGTCGAAAAATAAGTGGTTAAATTTTTCACTATTGTTTCGTGAATAACATTGATGTTTCTGTTATTCAGAAAACATAATTGGGACACTGCTCTAGAGTTGCGATTTGAAGCATTCTTTGAAGAAATTAATAATTAATATGTGCCAAGTGTCGATATAAATTTCAGAGATGATTTAGAAGAGGAGTTGATATCTTATACTGAAGCGATTTGACGACATTATTTTTTAAATTTATAACATTCAAAGGTTGCTATGGATACGATTTTTTTCGAAATTTTTCGACCAACTGGTAAAGCATTAAACTTTTTTCTTTTTCACTTTTTCCTTGACTTCTAGTACCTAAAGCCTGTCCCCGTTAAACTTCGGACACCAAAATAATAGCAGGAAAAAATTTACACATAATTCAACAAAAATGATTGTTTATTTAACAATAATAGAATTATATCTATATTACAAACAGTTGATTAGGTTGTGTAATCCTTCTTTCTCTAAAAGCACGAACTTTCTGTGGTACACCCGTTATGAGGTTTCGTACGGTATCATCAGGTACGCCCGCCGTTACGATTCTCGATCTTCTCATGAAATAATCGGTACCATTTGTTTTCTTTTAAGTTTCGAAGCGTTTCCGCTTGACTAGAGCCCAGTATCTTTTGGCCAAAGTTGTGGACAGTTTAGTGAATTGGATTTTTTGTGGCACGTATCTTGACTCCTCATTCTACACCATGCCATGCCAGCAACGGATTTCAACATGTTGATGGCGCGACCGGATCAGATCAAAACAGAGCTGAAGGAGTCGCGGCTTCTGACCACCAGCAGCAACCGCCTGTGAAGATCATTCTTTTCTCGCACAACATCAGCTGCTGATGGTCCCAGCAGAAACAGAAACTCTTCTGAGCGTCAGGACCATAACTACGCCACGTCCTTCCAAACCAAATACTTCTTGGGGAAATTTTGGACACCTGCTATGTCCAGAAATTTTTGGCAACGGCGTTATTTTGCATTTGCCCTATAAAAAGTCAGACTCCGGAAGCTGTTTAAAGTCTTCGAGCACGTATGTTTCCGTCGTCCATTATGATACAAGAAAATGTTTGCAAAAAAGTTGGGGTGTAAAGCTCCTTCGCAACAATGGCTACACGAGCAGAAATGAATAACCTGATAACCGTCCATGGTATTAAAATGCGCAGAGTAAGAGGTAAAAATACATGAGGATAATGACAATAAGAATCGCTCCCACAGTGTTATGCAATTGTCCTATCCTAATGCACATTACTTTTGA
>JASCZW010012565.1:0-28102 GCA_034211315.2 Aedes japonicus
TTACCACATCAGATTTTGTGTACCGATTTAATTTCGATGATCCGTTTATTAATAAATGATTATAGCTAAGTAAGAATTTTATGTTTATTCCAAAATTGAAACAAATATATTCGATGAATATGCATGAATTTCTGAAAATCGATGCAGTTCAATAAGGTTATCAAAAAGAATGTCAAAATTGGTCTCTGATCTGATGAATTTCTCATTTCAACGATTTCATATTTCAAAATGGCGATTGGAAAAATCACCGTTCTGCCAAGAAGCCAATTTATCTTTGCAATGGGTACTATAAAACTGTTTGGTCATTTGCGATTTTCCTCTATGCCAATTTGCTGTTTAATGCATTTACTGGAGGCAAAAATGGGTTTAAAATGGTTTTTCAACTGACCATAATAAGGTTATATGAATGAGTCCCAAAACGGCATTTCAAAACAGCAAGGTTTTAAGATCAATGTGAAAAACTGTGTAAGTTCTCACAAACCTGACTAAAATTTGTAATCTAGTTGCACTTTCTGCTGCCATAATAAAACCAAATTGATTTCAAATAGCTTTCATAATACTTAAATAAAATATAACAAAGCTGAGTATGATTTAGAAGGAGATTTTCGCTCATCACCATGAGGCACCAAGAGTGAACAACAATGTTTTTGGCTAGAATGAAAGATGTGAAGAGAAAGTGTTGAAAGGTCCGTCAGAGTGTGGCAGGTAGGAAATTTAACAGATGTTTTGGAAATTGAGCGAAAGGGCATGTATCCAATGGTACTCGAACCATGGACGTCAATCTTTGCCTAACATCCCACTGCGGGTAGGTTGTAGCGACGGAACAAGTCCGCCACTTCAACACTTGGTTCGAGTACCATTGATAGCATGCCCCTTTCGCTCAATTTTCAAAAACATGGAAACAGCGGTTTGTTAACCTAGGCGCCCACTTCTTTGTGGTATAAACTTCATGGCAACCACAGCAAGCATCCAAACAGAACGTTGAAGCAAAGTTTCGTCCACAAAACTCGAGCTTGGAAATTGTACCAGCAGGTTTTGACGAAATACCAAGGATGCCTGCCAAGGATGGACTCGAAGCTGTACAAGGAAGAATGCCTCAAAACCGCATACTACATTTCATTAAAGCCCATAAAGGTCCCGTGAAATTTTGGCCAGATTTGGTGAGTGGCCACTACAGCCGGGAAGTCATCTAGTGGTACCGCGATAGTAACGAAGATTTCATCGATAATAACATAAATCCACCCAACTACCTGCAGTTCCGGCCCATCGAGAGATTTTGGGCAACAATGAAGCGGAAGCTTAAGAAAAGTGGAAAACGGCTCAGGACGCGACGCAGATGACCAAAATGTCGATCAAATGTGCCAAGGAAGTTGACTCCGGGGTGTGCAGCGTATCATGAGAGGAATAAGGAAGAAAGTGCGAATTTTCATTAGAAACGAGGAGAACTGACTTGTATTGATATTCAAAGTACAGTAAACTACCTTTGATTTGATGTATTAAACTTATGTGTACGTCAATCCGTTACCGAGATGCATATGATTTTATTATTCCGGATTCTAAATGGACATAGCTTTAATGAGTGAAGAAAATGATTGAATCCGGGGGAAACAACACTGTGATGAAAACTCGTTTTATTTCCTTAATTAAATATTGGCTTCACTTCTTTGGCCCTAACAAAATATATTATGCATTCAAATTGAAAAATTCAGAAACAAAGAAATTAAAAAATTAAGACAGATAATAAGTATTTAAGAAATTTAGAAATTGCAATATCAAGATATTAAAAAAATTGACTATTAAGAAATTAAGAAATTGAAATATAAAGATAATATAAAATTAAGAAATTTAGAAATTAACAAATTAAGAAACATAGACAAATTAACAAATTAAAAACATAGACAGCAACAGTTCCATACTGAACTAGCAGCTGGTTTAGTTGGATCCATTTAGCTTTGGTATCTGGATCTTCTCCATGTCGGCTGCCGCTTCTTTTGGTGAAAAAATCTTCCCTGTAGACTCATCGACTTTTTTTTATAAAAATAATAGATCGCTTCGACCAGTAGTATCGAAGATAGGATCGTCCCACAACATGGCCAGGTACTTATCGGACACAAAGAAACACAGATTCTCAACTTCGATTTTGCGAATGGAATAACCGGGTCTCAAACGGTCGAAGGGGAGGTTATGCTCTCGTTGGACGTGGTGTCTCTGTACACAAATGTACCAGTGGGATTCGGTATTGAGTGCTTGGTGGAACGGTGGCCTGAAGTGGAACTTCACACGAATATGGACATGGAAAGTTTCATTAAGGGAGTGAAGGTTGTCATCGACTCACCATTTTTCGATTACCAAGGCGCGGTCTCTGGACAGATGTTTGGCGTCCCGATGGGATCACCACTATCACCAGTGATAGCTAACGTCGTTATGGAAAAACCAGGAGCAAACCAAGTGTGCCTGAAGGTTTACAAACGACAGGTAGACGACTGTTGCAACAATGGCGCACATTCAAATGATCACCGGTGTATTCAACAGTTTACATAAACAGCTAAAATTCACGATCGAAGATGACATGGGTGGAACAATTTAATGTCTCAACATGACGTTGGAACGTTAGGATAACAGTTTTTTTTTTTTTTGTTAAATAAATTTTGTATTTGTTGATATTGTTTAAAAACTAATTACATAATAATTAATTAACTTTCAACTTGAATATGAAAACCAGTTCATCTACGTCTACAGCATTATCACAACCCATGATGAAGGTGACGTAATTAATAAAATATTTTAGGATTTCAATTTTCTGTTTTCGCCTGTCATTTTTTCCACTACTTACCTGTTGGCAAAAAAAAATGATTTTAACTATTAAATAACCTATGAATAGTTCTATAGACTGAACAATTTGAATAGAAATGTTAGAATTTGAAGAAGACAAGTGAAAACAAACCTTTAGTGCAAATGTGGAAGACCGAGAGAAGGATACCTTGCCTTGCCGAACAGCAAAAGGAAGTAAAATTGCTCGCCATTTGTTCAAGAAATGTTCAGTGTTATGGATCCTAAAAAGTGTTAAACTGTGGATAAAAATAGTGAAGTGACTGGAACTGGAAAAATAAAGGAAAAGATTTCAGTTTTCATCTGTGAAAATGGCGTATTAAAGCGTACCGGAAAACTCAGCTGACCGTAACGTCATTTCGAGGAGAACAGAAGAAAGACGGAGTGGGTACTACTCTCTAAAATAGAAAAATTTGTATCAGTTTGAAGCAGATAAGTACAACTTTCATCAATTAAATTGTTTAATATTTTGAATATATTGAAAAATACCTAAAATTTTAACCCTTACAACAGCATGCTAATCCATCTGATAAAATATTTCTTACTTGAAATATTTCTAAAGCTTCAATAGTAATTATTTTTTAACAACTAAATTCAGAAGACGAGTCGGAACTTGTCGACGACGATGCGTCGTGGCTCTTGGAACTCCTGAACGTGCTAACACCGTCGATATTCTGGGAGAAATAATCCCTATTGAAGGTTTTAGTTTGCTTGAGGGGCACGAGGAAAGTGCTGTTAATCTCGACGGGTTTGCGTCAAAATTTGGTGTACAGCATTAAATGTTGATAGTTTCTATGGTTCACTAGTGAAATTATTTAGGAAGCAGTGCTGGGAATAGTGCCATGAATTTAACGTTTGAAACTTTTGTTCCTCTTTGTTTACAAAATCAGATACGTCTGTTTGAATAAGTTGTCGAGATTTATCCGATTCAAATAAGTTGTCTACAAATTGTTGTTTTATCGGTTCAGGTAACATGGGCTGGGTTTTGAGTGGCTCCACATTAAAAGTACTGAGGCGGTCATATTTATGTTGAGTTGTGGGAAGTTAGTGTGTGAGAAGTGGGAATCAACGGATAAAACCTGAATAAATAGAGATCAACGAATATTTTCATTAAACTTATTAGCTCATGTGCGTTGTGTGCTCATTAGAATTATGGCTGCTTACCAAAACCATGTGATGAGAGGAAAGAACTACATGAAAAGAATTAGACTCTCATTTTAACAATAATATGTATCTATTTTATTTCCAGCATTGCATAGTGATTATTTTATAAATTCACATATTGAATTCTTATATGAAGTAACACAGCATTTGAACATTTGGAATCATCGTGGAATGACCGAAGTCTAAGTACAAATTTAATCGACAAAAAATTCTCAGTAATTGCAGTTTTACTGTATATAACAAATCAGATCCTACATTTATATGCTATAAATTGTTCAAAATTAAGGTTTCTGTTAAGTTTAATTTCAGGTAACTGTGGTTATACAAATACGTAGAGTTTCTATTATATTGAATCCAGCTCGTTTTATAGATTTTCCTTTACGGTTGATGCCACGTAGTGGGCCTGATTGCTTTGACGCGTGTTGTATGTCATTGATGTGCTGCAAGCATCAATATTAAAAGACAACAATCAAGTTAGCCCAGTTGTTTCCAAGATGCTTTCTCGTACTGGTTTCGTTTGTATTGTATTAGATTAGAATAGATCAGTGACCAACCAGTGGATGTCCAGTTGAACCAGTGGAACCTATGAGATCCACTACATAGGGTGGTGGACATTTTAGATGTACTATTCTCTATATATCATTTCAGGTCATCCATGGAGTTCCAAGTTTTTTGGGTATATTTTTTAAATCGTGGCTTTAATACACTGTCCAAACTTTCATGTTCATAGTATATACGCGAAAACTTCTACAATTACAGCAGGACAACAATCTGCAGATATGTGTAATAGTTGATATCATTTTAAATTACAGCTTCGCTTCAATATGTTTTATATACTTCTATATGACATTGCATTTTAATTTTTATTATTATCAATATCATAATTCTCATTTCTCGGATTTTCAAGATTCATTTTGATATTATTTTATTACTTTTACCTCGGAGCGTATGGTACGGTATGTCCACGCATCCTTCCTCCCCTGTGGATTCACAAAATGCGTTGTGGTTCAAATCTATTCATTTGAATCCAACTCATTTTACAGAATCATCTTTTGCGGTTAATGCAACGCAGTAGGCCTGGCCGCTTTGACGCTTGTATCATGTCATTGATATGCTGCAAGCATCAATATTGACAAAAAAATAATTGGGCGTTATCTAACCCAATTATTTCCAGGATGCTTTTCCGTACTGGCTGCGTTTGTATTAGATTAGATTAGATTAGATTAGATTAGATTAGATTAAGAAACATAGAAATTAACAAATTAAGAAATTTAGGAATAAAAAAGAAAATTAAAAATAAGTTAATTGGTTGAGTTAAGAAATTAAGCAATTGAGAAATAAGGATACTATGAAATAAAGAAACCAAGAAATTAAGAAATAAAGAAATGCAGAAACTAGGAAAACATGTATTTCGAAAATAAGATATTTAGAAATCAATAAATGAAGGAATAAAAAATCAATATATTAAGAATTTCAGATATTAAAAATTGAGGAATTAGGATATTCAGATATAAGAAAATTAATTAAGATATAAAAACATTAATAACTTAAGATATTAACAAATCCAGAAATTGCAAACTCAAGAAATTATATTATTAAAAAATTTGGAAATTTAGATATAACGAAATTTAGATATTGTGATAATAATTAATTAAGAAAATACGAAATAACGATATTTGAAAATTGAGGATATGTAATTATTAAATAGGAAATTTAGATATAAGGATATAATTTGATTAAGGAATGAAGAAAAAATAAATTCAGAAATCAATGCATTAAAATTTGAGAAATAAGGCGATTCAGAAATTGACAAATAAACCGATAAAGAAATTAAAGTATTAAGAAACTAAGAGATAAAGATATTAAGAAATTGAGAAATTAGGAAATTCTTAAATTCAGTTTTTTTTAATTGAGACATATGAGGCTAAGAAATTAAGAAATTAAAAAATTTTGATGTTTAGAAATTTGGAAATTAAAAATGCTATAATCATTGAACTTAAATTAAATTTATCCCAGTTCTGAATAATTCAATTTCTAGAATTCTAAACTCTGAATTCCGAAAATTAGAATTCAACAAATTGAAAAATTCCGAAACTGAGAAATTCAGAAATTTAGAAATCAAAATTTTTTAAATATACTGACACTGATTTGATTGATTGGATTGATTTGATTGATTTGATTGATTTGATTGATTTGGATTGATTTGATTGATTTGATTGGATTTGATTGATCGGATTGATTTGGATTGGATTTTTGATTGATTTGGATTGATCTTGGATTGGATTTGGATTGATTTGATTGATTTGGATTGGATTGATTGGATTGATTTGGATTTGATTGATTTGGATTGGATTTGGATTGATTTGGATTGATTTGGATTGATTTGGATTGATTTGGATTGACTCGGATTGGATTTGGATTGGATTTGATTGATTTGATTGATTTGGATTGGATTTGGATTGGATTTGGATTGATTTGGATTGGATTGGATTGATTTGGATTGGATTTGGATTGATTTGGATTGGATTTGATTGATTTGGATTGATTTGATTGATTTGATTGATTTGGATTGATTTGATTGGATTTGATTGATTTGGATTGGATTTGGATTGGATTTGATTGACTGATTGATTGATCGATTTGATTGATTTGATTGATTTGATTGGATTTGGATTGATTTGGATTGGATTTGGATTGATTTGGATTGATCTGATTGGATTTGGATTGGATTTGGATCGATTTGATCGGACTGGATTGGATTTGATCGGATTTGGATTGGATCGGATTGATTTGACTGGATTTGGATTGACTGACTGACTGATTGACGGATCGACTTGATCGGATTGACTGACTGGATTGACTGGATCGATGGATCGACTGACTTGGACTGGATTGGATTGACTGGATCGGATTGACTGGATCGACTTGGATTGACTGGATTGATCGATCGATTGGATTGATTTGACTGGACTGACTGGATCGACGATCTGATCGATCTGGATCGGATCGACTGGATCGATCTGACCGACTGGATCGGATTGGACTGACTTGGACCGGATCGACTGGACTTGACTGACTTGACTGGATCGACTGACTTGACCGATCTGGATCGATCTGACCGACTTGACTGACCTGACTGGATCTGGATTGCGACTTGACTGGATCTGATCGGATCGACTGACTCGACCGACTCGGATTGGATTTGACTGATTTGGATTGGATTTGATTGATTTGGATTGATTTGATTGGATTTGATTGATTTGATTGGATTTGGATTGATTTGGATTGATTTGGATTGGATTTGATTGATTTGGATTGATTTGGATTGATTTGGATTGATTTGATTGATTTGGATTGGATTTGGATTGGATTTGATTGGATCTGGATTGATTTGGATTGGATTTGATTGATTTGGATTGATTTGGATTGGATTTGACTGGATTTGGATTGGATTTGGATTGATTTGATTGGATTCGACTGGATTGACTGATTTGATCGATTTGACTGATCTGATCGATTTGGATCGGATTTGGATTGACTTGACTGGATTTGATCGATTGGATCGGATCTGATCGACTTGATCGATTTGATCGATTTGACTGGATTTGGATTGACTTGGACTGGATTTGGACTGGATCGACTGGATTGACTGGATTGGATTTGGATTGGATCTGGATTGATTTGGATCGATTTGACTGGATTTGGACTTGGATCATTGGATCGATTTGATCGATTTGACTGGATTTGGATTGATCTGGATTGACTTGGATTGATTTGGATTGGATTTGGATTGACTTGGATTGGATTTGGATCGATTCGACTGGATTTGACTGGACTTGGATTGATTTGGATTGGACTTGGATTGGATTTGACTGGATCTGATTGACTCTGATTGATTTGGATTGGATTTGGATCGATTTGGACTGGATTTGACCGATCTGACTGGATTTGGACTTGGATCGACTGATTTGATTGGATCTGGATCGATTTGACTGACTTGGATCGACTTGGACTGATCTGGATTGGATTTGACTGGATTTGGATCGACTTGGATTGATCTGGATTGATTTGATTGATTTGATTGATCTGATTGATTTGGATTGGATTTGGATTGACTTGATTGATTTGATTGATTTGATTGGATTTGATTGGATTTGGATTGGATTTGATTGATTTGATTGGATTTGGATTGATTTGATTGGATTTGGATTGGATTTGGATTGGATTTGGATTGGATTTGGATTGGTTTGGATTGGATTTGGATTGGATTTGGATTGGATTGATGGATTGGATTTGGATTGGATTTGATTGGATTTGGATTGATTTGGATTGATTTGGATTGGATTTGGATTGGATTTGAATTGGATTTGGATTGGATTTGGATTGGATTTGGATTAGATTTGGATTGATTTGGATTGGATTTGGATTGGATTTGGATTGGATTTGGATTGATTTGATTGGATTGGATTGATTTGATTAATTAATCAACCAACCAGTTAGTTCTAACAAAAATCCCATTTGAAACTCCCCAGCCAGACACTTGTTCAAAGCTTGTGAAAATCCTACCGCTTTGACTCGCTACTTGAAAAACATCATCAGCCATAACCCACCAGCAGCCATATTGCCGCTATCAAGCAGCTTAAACGCGCAGTGGACCGGAAAAGCTACTTCCATTAAATGTGAAAATAATACGATAAAGTTAAATATACACAGAAGAGTCCTCTGGCAGCGAGTACCGGTACAGGCATAAGCTAAGAACTCCAAACAGGATGCCTAGCTCTGCCATTGCCCCCCAGCCACTGCAACTCAGTTTCCGCTACCCCGATGGGACTTTTCTTCGGGCGATTGCAGACCCTTAATGAATTCCGGTCGCTCCAACGCCGACTGGAAGCTGAGGGTGGGAAGGAATTGAACCACCTCCTGGCCCCCATAGGGGTAGTGGCGTAATGAAAAGTGGCGCTGTGTGGTGGCTGAAGGAAAAGCAAATATGGAAGAAGTTGGAAACGTGGATGGTGTGCATCGATGGAGAATCTCGGTGATAAGAAAGCTGCAACTGGTTCTCATTGCGAGGACGAGGTAAAAACAACTGGAACGAAGTTTAACGAGTTTGTCCTAGTTTCTCGTGATGGGAATGGAATCATCATAAAGTGACGGGAAACAAAGGGAAGTTTTTTTTTTCTAATATCGAAATGGGGATAAGAATAATCTTAAAGTACCAACGAGGGCGCAATTCTGTTCTGTTCTTGGAATATAAATGCATAAGGTCATGACCGAGTTCGTGATGTGATTGCAAAGCAAAATTTTAGTCAAATTCGGATCTTCAGTACACGTTCTCTCTTATTTTGATGTGATCGTAAGGAAATCTTTTATTTACCTTTTGAAAAATATAACGTCATAATATGCGGAAATGTCATTCAAGGCGATTTTCCAAATCGATTTGAATCATCTAAAACAGATACAAAAGAATTGTAAACCGTGCAAGCGTTTAGCAGCCATGGTTACAAAAATTGAAGAGTATTGCTTTAATTAGATCACCAACGCATAGCAACCCATGCCAACCCAGCTCTGGGAATTATTTTATTTATGAGCATCAAACGGCGAGATAGCGCGCTCGTCTGTAAGATAATAAGGTCCCCGCAAGGGAATAATAAAAATACAAATGAAATGAGCGTATGTTTATGCTGCATCGTTTAGCTCAGTTTAGGTCGACGGTGAATGGGAAGCTCCATGACAGAACTTAATATAGACATCATGCGTCTCCATCACAAGCAAAACGACGCAATACCATATGCTCCAGTCATTCCTCAAGAAGTGAGTTTTATTGGCGTTACTATGGGAGACAGCCAAATTCTGCCTCATCGTCAGTAAGCAAACCGTTGACAGCCAGACAACACGGCGCCAACATTATTCAATGTTTGTCATAGCCTTCACATCCACCATATTGGCTTCGTCTACTTTTATTTTTATTTTACGATTCCATCGATCATCGTCCATTCAATCTTGTCTTCCTATTTCGAATTTTTAGCTGCACACATTTCATAAACCACGGTCAAAACAATTTGGAATTGAAGTTTCAATTTGATAGTAGTGCTTTGACAATTTGTTAGTCCCAGGTATTTATGAAAATATCAACTTGAAAAAATAAAAATTCCGACGTTACTTATTGTGATAACAAAGACTTTATTTAGATGATAATTGAATGAAATGCGTACCGTTGGTACTTTTCAAATATGTACGTTTAAAAAAAGATCTTAGAAGAAATGAAAATCATTAATTTGTATAATTTTTGAAAATCAAGAATTGAGATATTAAAAACAAAAAAAATATACAAATTTAGATGCACAAAAATGCATGAATCTTTGAAACTTAAAGATTGACCTGAAAAAATGTATTGAGAAGTATAAAAATTTAGTAAATTAAAAATTTCAAAATTTCATAATGGAGCAATTAAGATTTGAAAAAATTAACAATTAAAGCAAATAATAAATTAAGAAACAACCGAATCCTGATATTCTGGGACTATTGAGTTTTGGAAATATGAGAACTCAACAAAATCAGAACTAAAAAAAATTAATATAAACACATTATGAAAATGTATTGCAAAAGAAATTTGAAAAATAATTAACATGAAAGATAAATTGCTAAGAAATTAAAATCTTGAATATTTGAAACAAGTTAATTTAGATATTTGAAGTAAAGTAAATTTAAACACGTTTAAACAATATAACATTTCAAAGAGAAAAATATAAGAATTATAATATAATGTATGGCAAAACTACTTCAAACTATAGATGTCCATCAATCAAAAAATCTAAATCAAGAAATATTGAAATTAAAAATGTATTGAATATAGAAACAAAGCATCTATGGCCTTATGCAATAAAAAAATTGACGGATTTTAATTTTATGCAATTCTGAAATTTTCGAATTCTGAGCTAACTTCTAATTTAAAAATTGAACAAACTTGGAATTAGTACATTTTGAAATTTGAAAACATAAAAATAAATAATTTAGAAGTTCAAAAAATTTTAAATAAAGGAAATCTTACATTTGAGAATCAGGTAATGAAGAATTAGTAATTCAGAAATTAAGAAAAAAAACATTACGAAATAAAAATAGGAAGGAAATTTTAAAAAGAAAAGCTTGAACATGTATAAATTATGAATTAAGAAATGAAAAAAATCAGAAGCTTAAAAAAAATTAATGCAAAATAAATTAGAAACTTAGACATTATAAAAATTTCATTATTTTGTTAATTGTTAATATTTTGTTAATCAAGCAAAATGATATTTTCTTCATAAGAAATTTTATATTTTAAAACAAAAGAATTTAAAGAACCTCGAAAGTGAACAAATTAAATTATTTAAAATACTGCTAAAAACTAAATTTTACTATAGAAAAATATGTAACGAATTCAAACAAATGAAGATCCAAAAGTTCACTGATTAAGAAATCCAGTAATATTAAAATTTGTGTTAAGAAATTGAAGATAACGAAAAAATTAAGAGATGAAGAAATAAACAATTTCTTTATTTCCGGAATTTTTAAACTCTTAAATTTTTAACACATTTCTTTTTCCGAAATGAAAAAAATCAGAAATCAATCCATTTAGAGATCTCGTAATTGAGATGTACAGCAATCAAGAAAATACCTTATTTAAGATATTCAGAAAATAAGAACTTCAAAAGTTTATAAATTTTGAAATTTTGACATTTTTAAATTTTGATCATAAGAAATTTGGAAATTTTTAAATTTTGAAATCTAGAAACGTAGTATTTAAAAATATACAAATTTAAATATAAAGAAATTTAGAAATTTAGAACGTCAGATATTAAATAATTTCGCAATGAAGAAATAATAAAACTAGAAATTGAGATATTTAAAAATCAAGAAACAGAGATATTAAAAAATTAAAAACTTAAGAATAAAGCAATTAGGAAATAAGGAAATTAAGAAATTAAGACACAAATATGTAAAGAAATAAATAAATTAAGAAATTAAATATTAAGTATATTGATATATAAAACATTTAAGAAATTGAGATATTATAAAAATTTGAGAAATTTGATGATATGATATTAAAAAAATGAGAAATGGAGGATATAGGGAATTCAGAAATAAAGAAATAAAAATATTAGGAATTTAAAAAATTTTGATATAAAAATATTAAGAAAGCAAGAAATCAAGAAACTAAAATATTAAGAAATAGAGTAATCAGGAAATGGAGAATTAACAAAATTTAGATATTAGAAGAAAAATTAGTATTCTCCATTTAATTCCAACTACCTTTGCTTATCTTCGACAGATACCCGTACTTCGTCTGCAATGTGCAGACTTCTTCAGTGTCGTACTAATAACTCGACTTGTAGTACGAGACACTGAAGAAGTCTGCACATTGCAGACGAAATACGGGTATCTGTCGAAGATTAGCAAAGGTAGTTGGAATTAAATGGTGAATACTAATTTTTCTTCTTATTTCTAGTAACAGGCATTCCACGAAACAGCTCAAACCCTCTAAGATTCAAAAGTGAGATATAAAGACAAAATTAAAGAAAATTAAGATATTAAGATAATTTATACAAAGAAATTTTGATTTATTTTTAAGAAATTAGTAAATAAGGAAATTAAGAAATTAAAAGATAAATAACATAAAAGATAAGAATATAAGAAATTAATAAATACCGAAATTAAGAAATTTTGAAGTTGAGTTTTTGAGAAATTATGCAATCACGAAATTAAAATATTAAGACATTAAGATCCTAGGATATTTTGAAATTATGCAATTGAGAAATAAAGAAATTTTTTTTCACGATGTACAGATGTTATGACATTAAGAAGTCAGGCAATAAAAAAATTAGGAATGTAGAAATGAAGACATTAAGAAATAAAGAAATATGGAAAACAAAAAATAAAGAAATTAAGAAATTAAGAAATGGAGGAATTCAGAAATGAAAAAATTGAGAGATTAAGAAATTTAGGGATAAAGAAATTGAAAATCAATGGAATTATAAGTTCAGAAGTTAAGAAAACAAAAATTGGGACAAAGGGAAATTGGAAAATAAAGAAGTTATAAGATTTAGAAATAAATAACAACAGAAATTAAGAAATATAAAAATTAAAACATTAAGATATTCAGAAATTAAGGTATTATTGTAAAAAACAACATTTTTAAAGAAATAGGTATAAAGGAAAATTTATGAATTGAAAATATATAAAGAAAGATAAGGATATAAAAATAACATATATTTAAACATTACGAAACTAATAAATTCAAATTTTAGGAAATTATGATATTCCGAAATAATTAAATTGAGATATTAGGTACTAAGAATATTGAGAAATAATGCAATTGAAAAAATAAGAAATATATGTATATATAAGGAAATAATGAGATGATGAAATTAAGAAATTTAGAGATAAAAAAGTTGAGAAACTAAGAATATATAAAGAATATATAAAAAAATAGGATATCAAGATATTAGGCAATTAAGAAACTATGAGATCAAGAAATTAAAAAAATAAGAAACTAATAAATTCAGATTTTCAAAAAAGTAAGAAGTTAAGAATATAGCTAACTTAGAATATCAAAAATTGATAAATAATGAATAATTAAATAAAAAAATTGAGAAATTAAAAACGCTGAAAATTAAGAAATTAGGAAATGAAGACATTGAAAAATATACAAACAAAGAAATCAAGGAACTAAGATATAAAGACACTAAGATTTTGAGGAATAAAGAACACAAGATATTAAAAAATAAGGAAATTTTGAAATAAAGATATTTTAAATAAAATAATTAAGGCTAAGTTATAAAGAAAATAAGAAATTTTGACTAAAGCAATTAAGAAATAAAGAAATTGGGAAATAATAATATTACCAAGCAAAGAAATACAGAAATCCAGATAAAAAGGATATAAAAAATTTAAGTTATAGAGGTTACAAAAGAAGAAAAAATTTAAGAGTCTAAAATATGTAAGAAAATATGAAATCAATGTATTACGATTATAAGAATCTCAAGATATAAGATACAACCAAACAGAAAAAACAAATAAATAAAGATAATAAGAATATAAAAAATTTAAGATACTGATATATTTAAAAAAAACTTCATTACCATATGTGCAAAAATTATTATATTAAAAAATTAAATTCAAAATATAAAAATATTAAGGGATAAATATATGAACAAATCAATAAATAAAGAACCTTAAAACAAATAAAAATAGAAACTAAGAAATTCACAAAAAAAAACGAATTTAAGAATTTAAGGAATTATTATTTAGAAAATTTAGATGTGGAGGTATTAATAAATTATATATCCAACAAATAAACAACATGAAACTTTTAAAATATTAACATTTTTAGAAATAAATTGATTCAATAGTTCAGAATAAATGAAAAAATGGAGAAAAAAAAATTAGGGATGAGGATATGACACAAATTAAGAAATTAAGATATTAAGAAATTTAAAAAAAAACAGACTTGAGATATTAAAATATTCGGATATTAAGAAATAAGAATATTAATAAATAAAAAAATAGAAAAATGAAGAAATAAAAATAAATAGACATAAAGACATTAACAAACAACAACAAAAATGAGAAATGGAGACATTATAAATATGAGAAATTTAAAAATTTAGAAACCTAGAAATAAAAAATTAGGAAATTAAAGCAGAAAGAAATAAAGATAGTAAAAATGAACAAATTAGAATGTTGAGATATTGAGATATAAGAAATTTAAAATAAAAAATAAAAAAATAATGAATATGAAAATTCTTAAGAGAACTCTTGAAATTAAGAAATGAAAAAAAAGTGATGAAGATATCAAGAAATTAAGTTGAGAATTTAGGAATTTTGGGATATAAAAAACATCAGATATAAAGAAATGATGAAGAAAAGAAAATAAGATATTTATATATGAAAAAAATAAATAAATTTGGGTTATAAAAAAATAGAAATCAAGTCATTAAGAAATAAGGAATTAATTATATCAAGAAATTAAAAATATAAGAGATTAAGACATTAAGATCAAAAGTTTAAAACACATAAATATATATATAGAGATATAAGGAAATTGAGAAATTATGGAATGTAGAAATAAGGAACGAAAGAGAGAAGACATTAAGATATTGGGAAAATATGATATTGATACATAAAAACATTTAGAAATCAAACAAATACCTAGTTGAGACATTTGGAAATCTGTAAATTAAGATAATAAAATCATTAATAATTGAGAAATAAAGAAATTTTAATATTAAAAAAATTAAAAATTCATTTATTACGAAATTTAGATATTTAAAAGTTTATGAATTGATAATAGATGAACTTAATTCTGAATTTATCTGTGTATGTGTTTTGTTTTTTTTCTTTTTCAAAAAATGTTCAAGTCAAAACCATACATTGTATAGTTATAAGTGTTTCAATAATTTAGAATTTAAATTGAATGTGTTATGTAAACCATACTTTAAATTCTCTTCCACCCATCACGTAATTTGTAATTCCTATAGCATCAGAGGACGAGCCGCTGTAATCGGTTCTATCTCCTAACTTTAGTTTTAAGATAAATGATGTAAAGAAATATGAAAATTTGGCTCTGTAAAGTTGATTCAATTGAGCCTGTACAAATAAATGATTATTTAAATGATACTAAAAAAAAAAATTTTGAATTTTTAAATTTCAGAAATTCTGAGTTTCTGATAATTCCGAATTTTTAAATTCAAGTTCAAAATCCTGGAATTCTAGAAAGTCAGAAATTCATAAGTTCGAAAGTTCAGATATTTAAAAAATGAACTTCTTAGATCTAGAAATCTAATTTTTTTTATTTTAAGCCACCAGACTGAACGCAGCATTGGATCTCAAAGCTTTGAGATACGGAAAATTGTCAAAGTGTTGCCTTAATGGATGCATGAAGCCAATTTATCGACTAAAAATGGCCAAAAAGGCGTTAATTGACTGAATATTGATATTACAATAAAAATATGTAAAGATTAACATTTGATGCATAACTAGAAATCAGAAGAAAATTAATATTTTCCATTTAATTCCAAGTACCTTTGCTTATCTTGACAGATACGCGTATTTCGTCAAGATGGCTATGCTTGTAATTAAATGGAAGCACTATTTTCTTCTGATTTCTGGTTGCTAGGTGTTCCACTAAACAGCTCAAACTCTAGGTTCCAGTTGATGCATGTCTGTGGCAGTTTGTTTTATCAACAAAATATCTTAATTCTCAAAATACCCTATTAGCACTATCACATTACCAAATGGATGAGATAACTGCTTTGAGACTATGAGTTCGACATCACACAACGGAGACGATGAACACTCAGAAATACGTTAGGGAATGTCTCCAGAAGCGATTGCTGCCGATGATCAGCCAGCACGAGAGGTCGAGTAGTGTTTCGGCCTGATTTGGCGTCATGTCGTTACGCAAAGGACACTAGAATGGATACAAAAGTTAAAATGTATGTTTCGTGCCGAAAGAGCTTTGTGACTTAACGAAAGCAAAGCTCGAAAATTCATAAAACCAGCGGCCGACATCCAAAAATTTAAAATAGACTGGCTAAAAGTGGTCAAAATGGCGGGAAAGTATCACTGTGCGGAAGCTAATGGGTCATGTTCGAAGAAAAAGTTGAGGAGTTTTAGCTATGATTACATATTTTGATTAAACGAGGTGAAATATCATATAAAACACAAATACAAATATAATGTGCCAAATAAAATTATTAAAACTAAAAACATGACTTTTTGATGTAGAAGAGATGTTAAGCTCATCACCATGAGGCACTAAGAGTAGCAACAATGTTTTTGGCTAGAATGAAAGATATGAAGAGAAGTTTTGATAGTTCGTAGTATTGCGGGATTGGAAATGTAACAGATTTTTAGAAAATTGAGCGAAAAGGGCATGTATACAGTGGTGCTCGAACCAAGGACATTTTTTGCCAACTCCACTCTGCAGGGTAGGTTGAAGGAGAACGGACTAGTCCGCCACTCAAAGGCAAAATGTCCGGTTGAGAGCGCTCATGTACCACTGTGGCTTGTATAGTTTCTCTCCCATGCGCACCGTGAGCAGAGTGCACACAATAGATCGCTGGAATAACTACTACAAGCCACAGTGGTACATGAGCGTCTTCAACCGGACATTTGCCTGTTGAGTAGCGGACTTAGTCGTTCTCCTTCAACCTGCCCGTGCAGGATGTTGGCAAAATGTCGCTGATTCGGTACCACGTATGCATGCCCTTTTCGCCAATTTTCTAAAAATCTGTTGCATTTCAATCCTGCCTGCACTACTTGGAACTATCAAAACTCTCTTCATATCGTACTGAGCTAACAAAAGCGTGTGTCCGCTCTTGATACTTTATCGTGATGATGGTGAGACTCATGCCATCATAATCGTTACTCCTCGCACGGAGAATATATAACATAACAATTAATGTAGCTTTTTTGTTACTTTGAAATTGTACTATACTTTCTGGAACAGTCTATAATGAAACAAACGAAACTGTAGCTAAGCCATAATTAAGTTTTTAATTATAGTGGCTAATGTATACTGTTTAGTGGAATGACCTGTAACTAGAATATAGAAGAAATGTTGTATTTTCCATCTAATACAACTACCTTTATCGCTTATCTTCGACAGATACGCGTATTTGGTGTACAATGTGCAGACTTTTAGTGTCGTGTACTAATACTCGACTTAAATGGAATTAAATTAAATTAAATGGAAAATACTAAGTTTGTAGCGCTCACAGTAAACCAAAGAAAAAGTCGGTCATCAGAGTTAGGTTCTTTGTCATAGCTACTACATATCAACTGATAATTCGTCAAATATTGTCTGTACAAAACATATGGTTGCTGCTGATGGCATTATTGTCAATCACTCTGAAAATTCGCTTTAGAGATCAGTTCATTTTTTAATGCATACGATAAGTACTCGATTTTAACCTTTGGTGGTGTTAGTGTCGTTCCTATCTTCTTCATTTTGCACGCTTATGGCGCACTGTTCAATTTCCAATGACTCTCAATTGATATACTGGCTGAACAAAGCCAACAAGTCAAACAACCAGCTGTTTTCGAAGAAACATAAAGTTCAATCATGTTCAAGCATCAGCAGTGAGCCAAAAACGGGCAAGTTTCCCAGGTTATCACCACAAGCGAGATGGGATGCTAATGAATCATCTTCCACGCTCCTTGTTCCACGCAAGCAAGGAAATTTTCGAACGTCATAAATTTCCATGTCTGCAAGCTGCGCCCAGCTGGGCGCAGCTTGCAGATATGGAAATTTATGACGTTCGAAAATTTCCTTGCTTGCAGTGGAACAAGGAGCGTGGAAGATGATTCATTAGCATCCCATCTCGCTTGTGGTGATAACTTGGGAAAACTTGCCCGTTTTTTGGCTTACTGCTGATGCTTGAACATGGTTAATTTTATGTTTCTTCGAAAGCACAGCTGGCTGTTTTGACTTGTTGGCTTTGTTCAGCCAGTATATCAATTGAGAGTCATTGGAAATTGATATCGAAAAGGCAATTGTGGTGTTGCGAAAACGAAGAAGCAATAGGAATTGACACAACACCCACTAAAGGTTAAAATCGAGTACCTATCGTATGCATTAAAAAAAATGAACTGATTCTAGCGAATTTTCAGGTGATTGACAATAATGCCATCGTAGCAACCATGTTTTGTACAGACAATATTTGACAGAATTATCAGTTGATATGTAGCAGCTACGACAAAAAAGAACCCAACTCTGATGACCGACTTTTTCTTTGGTTTACCAAGGCGTTACAAACTTAGTATTTTCCATTTAATTTAATTTAATTCCATTTAAGTCGAGTATTAGTACACGACACTGAAAAAGTCTGCACATTGTACACCAAATACGCGTATCTGTCAAGATAAGCGATAAAGGTAGTTGGTATTAAATGGAAAATACAAATATTTCTTCTTATATTCTAGTTACAGGTATTCCACTAAACAGGTCACATTAGCCACTATAATTAAAAACTTAATTATGGCTTAGCTCACAGTTTCGTTTGTTTGTTATAGACTGTTCCAGAAAGTATAAGTACAATTTCAAAATAACAAAAAAGTCATACATTAATTGTTATGTTATATATTCTCCAGGAGGAGTAACGATTATGATGGCATGAGATGTCGCTCATCACCATGAGGCATCAAGAGCGGACAACAATGTTTTGTTAGCTAGCACGATATAGAGAAAGTTTTGATAGTTCCGCTAGTAGTGCGGCAGGATTGAATGCAACAGATCTTTTAGAAAATTGTGTGAAAGGGCATGTATAAGTGGTACCGAATCAGGACATTTTTGCCCAACATCCCACGGGAAGGTTGAAGAGAACGGACTAAGTCCGCTACTTCAACAGGCAAAAATGTCCGGTTGGAAGACGCCCGCGTACCACTGTGGCTTGTATAGTTATTCTAGCGATCTATTGTGTGCACTCTGTTTACTGGTGCGCACATGGGAGAGGAACTATACATGCCACAGTGGTACATGAGCGTCTTCCAACCGGACATTTTTGCCTTTTTGAAGTGGCGGACTTAGTCCGTTCTCCTTCAACCTACTCCTGCAGTGGGATGGCAAAAAATGTCCTTGGTTCGAGTACCACTGTATACATGCCCTTTTCGCTCAATTTTCCTAAAAAAAAATCTGTTACATTTCCAATCCTGCCGCACACTAGCGGAACTATCAAAACTTTCTCTTCATATCTTTCATTCTAGCCAAAAAACATTGTTGTTCACTCTTGGTGCCTCATGGTGATGAGCGAACATCTCCTTCTACATCAAAAAAGTCATGTTTTTTTTAGTTTTAATAATTTTATTTGGCATATTATATTTGTATTTGTGTTTTATATGATATTTCACTCTCGTTTAATCAAAATATGTAATCATAGCCAAAACTCCTAACTTTTCCTCGAACATGACCCATTAGCTTCCGCACAGTGATACTTCCCACCATTTTGACCACTTTTGGCCAGTCTATTTTAAATTTTTGGATGTCGTCCGCTGGTTTTATGAATTTTCGAAGCTTTGCTTTGGTTAAAGCCCAAAAAGTCTCTTTCGGCACGAAACATACATTTTAACTTTTGTACCATTCTAAAGTGTCCTTTGCGTAATGACATGACGCCAAATCAGGCCAAAACACTACTTGACCTTCGTGCTGGCTGATCATCGGCAATAATCGCTTCTGGAGACATTCCTTAACGTATTTCTGAGTGTTCATCGTCTCCGTTGTGATGTGCGAACTCATAGTCTCAAAGCAGTTATCTCATCCATTTGGTAATATGTGTGCTAATAGGGTATCTTTTGAGAATTAAGATATTTGTTGATAAAACAAACTGCCACAGACATGCATCAACTGAAACCTAGAGAGTTTGAGCTGTTTAGTGGAACACCTGTAACTAGAAATCAGAAGAAAAATTAGTGTTTTCCATTTAATTACAAGTACCTTAGCTTATCTTGACGAAATACGCGTATCTGTCAAGATAAGCAAAGGTACTTGGAATTAAATGGAAAATACTAATTTTTCTTCTGATTTCTAGTTATGCATCAAATGTTAATCTTTACATATTTTTATTGTAATATCAATATTCAGTCAATTAACGGCCTTTTTGGCCATTTTTTAGGCGATAAATTGGCCATACATCCATTAAGGCAACACTTTGACAAATTTTCCCGTATCTCAAAGCTTTGAGATCCAATGCTGCGTTCAGTCTGGTGGCTTAAAATAAAAAAAATTAGATTTCTAGATCTAAGAAGTTCATTTTTTTTTTAATATCTGAACTTTCGAACTTATGAATTTCTGACTTTCTGAATTCCAGGATTTTGAACTTGAATTTAAAAAATTCGGAATTATCAGAAACTCGGAATTTCTGAAATTTAAAAATTCAAAATTTTTATTTTTTTATATCATTTAAATAATCATTTATTTGTACAGGCTCAATTGAATCAACTTTACAGAGCCAAATTTTCATATTTCTTTACATCATTTATCTTAAAACTAAAGTTAGGGAGATAGAACCGATTACTCGCGGCCGTCTCGAGGTTAATAGGAATTACAAATTACGGATGGGAAAGAGGGTGAGAATTTAAAGTATGGTTTACATAACACATTCAATTTAAATTCTAAATTATTGAAACACTTATAACTATACAATGTATGGTTTTCTTTTGACTTAAACATTTTTTGAAAAAGAAAAAAAAACAAACACACATACACAGATAAATTCAAAATTTAAGTTTGTCTATTATCAATTCATAAACTTTTAAATATCTAAATTTCGTAATAAATGAATTTTTAATTTTTTTAATATTAAAATTTCTTTATTTCTCAATTATTAATGATTTTATTATCTTAATTTACAAATTTCCAAATGTCTCAACTAGGTATTTGTTTGATTTCTAAATGTTTTTATGTATCAATATCATATTTTCCCAATATCTTAATGTCTTCTCTCTTTCGTTCCTTATTTCTACATTCCATAATTTCTCAATTTCCTTATATCTCTATATATATTTATGTGTTTTAAACTTTTGATCTTAATGTCTTAATCTCTTATATTTTTAATTTCTTGATATAATCAATTCCTTATTTCTTAATGACTTGATTTCTATTTTTTTATTACCCAAATTTTTTTTTTTTTTTCATATATAAATATCTTATTTTCTTTACTTCATCATTTCTTTATATCTGATGTTTTTTATATCCCAAAATTCCTAAATTCTCAACTTAATTTCTTGATATCTTCATCACTTTTTTTTTCATTTCTTAATTTCAAGAGTTCTTTTAAGAATTTTCATTTCATTATTTTTTTATTTTTTTATTTTAAATTTCTTATATCTCAATATCTCAACATTCTAATTTGTTCATTTTTTACTATCTTTATTTCTTTCTGCTTTAATTTCCTAATTTTTTATTTCTAGGTTTCTAAATTTTTTAAATTTCTCATATTTTAATGTCTCCATTTCTCATTTTTGTTGTTGTTTCTTAATGTCTTTATGTCTATTTATTTTTATTTCTTCATTTTTCTATTTTTTTATTTATTAATATCCTTATTTCTTAATATCCGAATATTTTAATATCTCAAGTCTGTTTTTTTTAAATTTCTTAATATCTTAATTTCTTAATTTGTGTTATATCCTCATCCCTTAATTTTTTTTCTCCATTTTTCATTTATTCTGAACTATTGAATCAATTTATTTCTAAAAATGTTAATTTTTTAAAGTTTCATGTTGTTTATTTCTTGGATATTTAATTTATTAATACCTCCACATCTAAATTTCTAAATAATAATTCCTTAAATTCTTAAATTCGTTTTTTTTTGTGAATTTCTTAGTTTCTATTTTTATTTGTTTTAAGGTTCTTTATTTATTGATTTGTTCATATATTTATCTCTTAATATTTTTATATTTTGAATTTAATTTTTTAATTTAATAATTTTTGCACATGGTAATGAAGTTTTTTTTTAAATATATCAGTATCTTAAATTTTTTATATTCTTATTATCTTTATTTATTTGTTTTTCTGTTTGGTTGTATCTTATATCTTGAGATTCTTATAAATTTTAATATCGTAATACATTGATTTCATATTTTCTTACATATTTTAGATTCTTAAATTTTTTCTTTTTTTTTAACCTCTATAACTTAAATTTTTTATATCCTTTTTATCTGGATTTCTGTATTTCTTTGCTTGGTAATATTATTATTTCCCAATTTCTTTATTTCTTAATTGCTTTAGTCAAAATTTCTTATTTTCTTTATAACTTAGCCTTAATTATTTTATTTAAAATATCTTTATTTCAAAATTTCCTTATTTTTTAATATCTTGTTTTCTTTATTCCTCAAAATCTTAGTGTCTTTATATCTTAGTTCCTTGATTTCTTTGTTTGTATATTTTTCAATGTCTTCATTTCCTAATTTCTTAATTTTCAGCGTTTTTAATTTCTCAATTTCTTTATTTAATTATTCCTTATTTATCAATTTTTGATATTCTAAGTTAGCTATATTCTTAACTTCTTACTTTTTGAAAATCTGAATTTATTAGTTTCTTATTTTTTTAATTTCTTGATCTCATAGTTTCTTAATTGCCTAATATCTTGATATCCTATTTTTTTATATATTCTTTATATATTCTTAGTTTCTCAACTTTTTTATCTCTAAATTTCTTTAATTTTATTATCATCTCATTATTTCTCTTATATATACAATATATTTTCTTATTTTTTCAATTGCATTATTTCTCAATATTCTTAGTACCTAATATCTCAATTTAATTATTTCGGAATATCATAATTTCTTAAAATTTGAATTTATTAGTTTCGTAATGTTTAAATATATGTTATTTTTATATCCTTATTTCTTTCGTTATATATTTTCAATTCATAAATTTTCCTTTATACCTATTTCTTTAAAAAATGTTGTTTTTTACAATAATACCTTAATTTCTGAATATCTTAATGTTTTAATTTTTATATTTCTTAATTTCTGTTGTTATTTATTTCTAAATCTTATAACTTCTTTATTTTTCAATTTCCCTTTGTCCCAATTTTTGTTTTCTTAACTTCTGAATTTATAATTCCATTGATTTTCAATTTCTTTATCCCTAAATTTCTTAATCTCTCAATTTTTTCATTTCTGAATTCCTCCATTTCTTAATTTCTTAATTTCTTTATTTCTTGTTTTCCATATTTCTTTATTTCTTAATGTCTTCATTTCTACATTCCTAATTTTTTTATTGCCTGACTTCTTAATGTCATAACATCTGTACATCGTGAAAAAAAATTTCTTTATTTCTCAATTGCATAATTTCAAAATATCCTAGGATCTTAATGTCTTAATTTTTTAATTTCGTGATTGCATAATTTCTCAAAAACTCAACTTCAAAATTTCTTAATTTCGGTATTTATTAATTTCTTATATTCTTATCTTTTATGTTATTTATCTTTTAATTTCTTAATTTCCTTATTTACTAATTTCTTAAAAATAAATCAAAATTTCTTTGTATAAATTATCTTAATATCTTAATTTTCTTTAATTTTGTCTTTATATCTCACTTTTGAATCTTAGAGGGTTTGAGCTGTTTCGTGGAATGCCTGTTACTAGAATAAGAAGAAAAATTAGTATTCACCATTTACTTCAACTACCTTTGCTATCTTCGACAGATACCGTATTTCGTCTGCAATGTGCAGACTTCTTCAGTGTCTCGTACTACAAGTCGAGTTATTAGTACGAGACTGAAGAAGTCTGCACATTGCAGACGAAATACGGGTATCTGTCGAAGATAGCAAAGGTAGTAGGAATTAAATGGAAGATACTAATTTTTCTTCTAATATCTAAATTTTGTTAATTCTCCATTTCTGATTACTCTATTTCTTGATATTTTAGTTTCTTGATTTCTTGCTTTCTTAATATTTTTATATCAAAATTTTTTAAATTCCTAATAATTTTATTTCTTTATTTCTGAATTCCCTATATCCTCCATTTCTCATTTTTTTAATATCATATCATCAAATTTCTCAAATTTTTGTAATATCTCAATTTCTTAAATGTTTTATATATCAATATACTTAATATTTAATTTCTTAATTTATTTATTTCTTTACATATTTGTGTCTTAATTTCTTAATTTCCTTATTTCCTAATTGCTTTTTCTTAAGTTTTTAATTTTTTAATATCTCTGTTTCTTGATTTTTAAATATCTCAATTTCCTAGTTTTATTATTTCTTCATTGCGAAATTTTTTAATATCTGACATTCTAAATTTCTAAATTTCTTTATATTTAAATTTTTATATTTTTAAATACTACGTTTCTAGATTTCAAAATTTAAAAATTTCCAAATTTCTTATTATCAAAATTTAAAAATGTCAAAATTTCAAAATTTATAAACTTTTGAAGTTCTTATTTTCTGAATATCTTAAATAAGGTATTTTCTTGATTGCTGTACATCTCAATTACGAGATCTCTGAATGAATTGATTTCTGATTTTTTTCATTTCGGAAAAAGAAATGTATTAAACATTTAAGAGTTTAAAAATTCCGGAAATAAAGAAATGGTTTATTTCTTCATCTTTTAATTTGTTCGTTATCTTCAATTTCTCAACACAAATTTCAATATTACTGGATTTCTTAATCAGTGAACTTTTGGATACTCATTTGTTTGAATTCGTTACATATTTTTCTATAGTAAAATTTAGTTTTTAGTAGTATTTTAAATAATTTAATTTGTTCACTTTCGAGGTTCTTTAAATTCTTTTGTTTTAAAATATAAAATTTCTTATGATGAAAATATCATTTTGCTTGATTAACAAAATATTAACAATTAACAAAATAATGAAATTTTTATAATGTCTAAGTTTCTAATTTATTTTGCATTAATTTTTTTTTAAGCTTCTGAATTTTTTCATTTCTAAATTCATAATTTATGCATATTTAAGCTCTTTCTTTTTAAAATTTCCTTCCTATTTTTATTTCGTAATGTTTTTTTTTCTAAATTTCTGAATTACTAATTCTTCATTACCTGATTCTCAAATGTAAGATTTCCTTTATTTCAAATTTTTTGAACTTCTAAATTATTCATTTTTATGTTTTCAAATTTCAAAATGTACTAATTCCAAGTTTGTTCAATTTTAAAATTAGAAGTTAGCTCAGAATTCGAAAATTTCAGAATTGCATAAAATTAAAATCCGTCAATTTTTTTATTGCATAAGGCCATAGATGCCTTGTTTCTATATTCAATACATTTTTAATTTCAATATTTCTTGATTTAGATTTTTTGATTGATGGACATCTATAGTTTGAAGTAGTTTTGCCATACATTATATTATAATTTTATATTTTTCTCTTGAAATGTTATATTGTTTAAACGTGTTTAAATTTACTTTACTTCAAATATCTAAATTAACTTGTTTCAAATATTCAAGATTTTAATTTCTTAGCAATTTATCTTTCATGTTAATTATTTTTCAAATTTCTTTTGCAATACATTTTCATAATGTGTTTATATTAATTTTTTTTAGTTCTGATTTTGTTGAGTTCTCATATTTCCAAAACTCAATAGTCCCAGAATATCAGGATTCGGTTGTTTCTTAATTTATTATTTGCTTTAATTGTTAATTTTTTCAAATCTTAATTGCTCCATTATGAAATTTTGAAATTTTTAATTTACTAAATTTTTATACTTCTCAATACATTTTTTCAGGTCAATCTTTAAGTTTCAAAGGTTCATGCATTTTTGTGCATCTAAATTTATATATTTTTTTTGTTTTTAATATCTCAATTCTTGATTTTCAAAAATTATACAAAAATAATGATTTTAATTTCTTCTATGATCTTTTTTTAAACGTTCATATTTGAAAAGTACCAACGGTACGCATTTCATTCAATTATCATCCAAATAAAGTCTTAGTTATCACAATAAGTAACCTCGGAATTTTTATTTTTTCAAGTTGATATTTTTATGAATACCTGGGACTAACAAATTGTCAAAGCACTACTATCAAATTGAAACTTCAATTCCAAATTGTTTGGACCGTGGTTTATGAAATGTGTGCAGCTAAAAATTCGAAATAGGAAGACAAGATTGAATGGACGATGATCGATGGAATCGTAAAATAAAAATAAAAGTAGACGAAGCCACTATGGTGGATGTGAAGGGTATGACAAACATTGAATTATGTTGGCGCCGTGTTGTCTGGCTGTCAACGGTTTGCTTACTGACGATGAGGCAGAATTTGGCTGTCTCCCATAGTAACGCCAATAAAACTCACTTCTTGAGGAATGACTGGATCCATATGGTATTGCGTCGTTTTGCTTGTGATGGAGACGCATGATGTCTATATTAAGTTCTGTCATGGAGCTTCCCATTCACCGTCGACCTAAACTGAGCTAAACGATGCAGCATAAACATACGCTCATTTCATTTGTATTTTTATTATTCCCTTGCGGGGACCTTATTATCTTACAGACGAGCGCGCTATCTCGCCGTTTGATGCTCATAACATAAATAATTCCCAGAGCTGGGTTGGCATGGGTTGCTATGCGTTGGTGATCTAATTAAAGCAATACTCGTCAATTTTTGTTACCATGGCTGCTAAACGCTTGCACGGTTTGCAATTCTTTGTATCTGTTTCAGATGATTCAAATCGATTTGGAAAATCGCCTCGATGAATGACATTTTCGCATATTATGACGTTATATTTTTCAAAAGGTAAATAGAAGTTTTCCCCACGACAACATCAAAATAAGAGAGAACGTCTTCCGAAGATCCGAATTTGACTAAAATTTTGCTTCGCAATCAGATCACGAACTCGGTCATGACCTTATGCATTTATATTCCAAGAACAGAACAGAATTGCACCCTCGTTGGTACTTTAAGATTATTCTTATCCTCATTTCGATATTAGAAGAAAAACTTCCCTTTGTTTCCCGTCACTTTATGATGATTCCATTCCCATCACGAGAAACTAGGACAAACTCGTTAAACTTCGTTCCAGTTGTTTTTACCTCGTCCTCGCAATGAGAACCAGTTGCAGCTCTATCACCGAGATTCTCCATCGATGCACACCATCCACGTTTCCAACTCTTCCATATTTGCTTTTCCTTCAGCCACCGCACAGCGCCACTTTTCATTACGCCACTACCCCTATGGGGGCCAGGAGGTGGTTCAATTCCTCCCACCTCAGCTTCCCAGTCGGCGTTGGAGCGACCGGAATTCATTAAGGGTCTGCAATCGCTCGAAGAAAAGTCCCATCGGGGTAGCGGAAACTGAGTTGCAGTGGCTGGGGGACAATGGCAGAGCTAGGCATCCTGTTTGGAGTTCTTAGCTTATGCCTGTGCCGGTGCTCGCTGCCAGAGGACTCTTCTGTGTATATTTAACTTTATCGTATTATTTTCACATTTAATGGAAGTAGCTTTTCCGGTCCACTGCGCGTTTAAGCTGCTTGGTAGCGGCAATATGGCTGCTGGTGGGTTATGGCTGATGATGTTTTTCAAGTAGCGAGTCAAAGCGGTAGGATTTTCACAAGCTTTGAACAAGTGTCTGGCTGGGGAGTTTTCAATGGGATTTTTGTTAGAACCAACTGGTTGGTTG
>JASCZW010012566.1:0-28089 GCA_034211315.2 Aedes japonicus
GACTGCGGCTTATCTGTTAAACCGTTGTCCATCCAGTGCAATTGATCCTGAAATGACTCCGTACCAACTGTGGGAAGGGTCCAAGCCAGACGTCCAAAAACTGCGTGTCTTTGGTTGCACCGTCTTCGTACACATACCGAAAGAGCAGCGAGGTAAGTTGGACACAAAATCATGGAAAGGATTATTCCTGGGCTATGCACATAACGGTTATAGAGTATGGCATCATCGAAGCGGCAGATATTTCACGTTCGTGACGTGGATTTTGTGGAGTCTATGCACGGTGAAAATAGTCCGGATTGTATTTATAAGCGAGCTTGGGACATCTTCTCAGTTGCTGCGGACGATGATGAAAGCGGAATCGTTGCTGCGTCCAATGATGAAACGGAACCGGATGTTCGAGAAATAGATGAGCAGGATAGTAGTTCTAGAGCAGGATCGATATCGGATTACGAGAGCTTTATCGAGGAAGACCGTTCGGGAGGAGATTCAGCACCTGGGTCAAGCCGTGGCAGTGAGAATGATCAAATGGAATCCAGCAGTACTGGTAGACCAATGCGTGATCGGAAACCCCCAGCATGGCAAGCTGACTATGAAATGGAGTACGCAGCGTATGCGTTGAACGCCACAGCATTTGTCGAGGATTTGCCTAGAACGTTGGCTGAAGCGAAAGCGCGGCAGGATTGGCCGAAGTGGGAAGCTGCCGTCATGGAAGAGATGGCAGCCTTGAAGAAGAACAACACTTGGACTTTGACCGAGCTGCCCGGAAATCGTAAGCCGATCACAAGTAAGTGGGTCTTCAAAATAAAACCTGGCTTAAATGGGGAACCAGATCGCTATAAAGCCCGACTAGTGGCTAGGGGTTTTAGCCAAAAGTTTGGCTTCGACTATAGCGAAACCTACTCCCCGGTTGCTAAACTTGACACGTTACGGTCCGTCTTTGCGATTGCTTGTCGTGAAAAATTGGTGGTGCATCAAATGGATGTGTGCACTGCCTTTTTGAATGGGTCTCTTACAGAGGAAATTTTTATGGTTCAGCCAGAAGGGTTCGTCCAAGGGAAGAACTTAGTCTGTCGTTTGGAAAAATCTCTGTATGGCCTTAAACAGGCTTCTCGTGCCTGGAACAGTCGATTTCACAGTTTTGTGGTGGATCGTCTTGGCTTCCAGCAAAGCGCCAATGATCGATGCCTGTATTTCCGTGGATCCGGAGCGACTCGAGTTATAATAGTTCTCTATGTGGATGACACTGTAATTGCTGGATCGTCTTTGAAGGTAGTGCAGACCGTGAAGAATTGTCTATCCAAGGAATTCCAGATGAAGGACATAGGCGAAATCAAGTGCTTTCTTGGGATGCAGGTGGACTACGATCGGGCTGCCGGTGTAATGAAGATCACTCAACGGAACTACTTGGAGAATGTTCTGAAGCAATTTAAAATGGAGGACTGTAAACCGTGTTCAACGCCTATTGAGAACCGATTGAACCTGCCGAAAGGAAACACACAGAATCGAACCAATTCAAGGAACTTGTTGGTTGCTTGTCATATGCGTCGTTAACGACTAGACCAGACTTAGCAGCTGCAGTGAATTTCTATAGCCAATTACAGAGCTGCCCCAGCGACGACCATTGAACACATCTGCAAAGAATACTTCGCTATGTTAAAGGATCGCTTGATTTTGGTCTGGTTTTCTGTGCGGATGCAGCAGCGCCTTTGTTGGAGGTCTTTTCGGATGCTGACTGGGCAAATGATTCCTCTGATAGACGTTCCGTAAGTGGAGGTGTGTTGAAAGTGTTCGGATGTACAGTCAGCTGGCTGACCAGGAAACAGCAAACCGTCGCACTTTCGTCAACAGAGGCTGAGCTATCAGCGCTCTGTACTGTGACCTGTCACGAGATGTGGTTGAGTCGTCTTTTGCACGATTTAGGATATAGAAGTAAGGAACCGATCTGCGTTTACGAAGATAACCAATCTGCTATGAGGATCGCCGAGAAGTCCAAAGATTTTGGACGTGTCAAACACATCGATGTGAAGTTTCACTTTCTCAGGGACTTGATAAAAGATGGGTGCATTGTTTTGAAGTTCCTTCCGTCTGCTGACCAACCTGCAGATATGATGACGAAAGGTCTACCAGTTGCAGCATTTCGTCGTCATCGTTCCGGTATTGGATTGGTGGACTGCAGTGGCTGAGCAGGGGTGTTGAGTGTGCAGCCCCTTTGCACTCACCATATCTACCAAACTTTGAGAGCCGTGTTGCCCCTTCTTTTCGGTAACACCACTGCCTAGAGATAAATAAAAAACAACAACACTTCCGTTTGTTATTCCAAAAGTTCTTTTCCGTTATTCTCATTCCGTTATTTTCTTTAACTCTATATTTTCGTCGTTCTTGTCGGCTTTTCTTGTTTGGCCATCCGAAATATCCCTTCACTTAACAGTGTCAACAACAACATTTGCAACATTTGCATAAACGAAGCAGTTAGTCGTATGCCACAAAATGCCGCTAAGTATCCAATCTAAACATACATTAACAGTGAGGATGGAAAATGAATCATAAGTTGTAATTTTTCATAAAACTGCAATTTATTGAAAAGCAAATATCAATCACAAACATTTGAACAGCACTGAGAAAGAGATACCCTAAACCTCAGTGTTCATCCGTAATAAGGCTTCTTATATTGATAATGGAAATCATTTTGCTCATATACCGGAGCTGGTTGGGCATAGTAAACCGGTTCCTTAACGTAGACCGGGTAGGACTTCTCCACGTGCACCGGGTATGGTTTGGCCACTTGGACGTATTCCTTGTGTACAACCGGGACCTTAACTTTCACGGGGTATGGCACAAAACGGTCTACAGGCACATGAACCTTCTTCTCGATGTAGACCGGAACCTTCTTCTCCACCACAACTGGGACGTGTTTTTCAACCTCCACCGCGTATGGAACTGGCACATTTTTGGTAACCGTTACGTGTTTGGTAACGTGAGACGCATGAACGGGTTCCACGAGCAGTGGCTCTTCGTAGGCAAAGTTGTGTCCAATCTCGACGAGGCCACGTTTGTCCTTCTTGCTGTCGGCATTGTTGGACTCGTCGGTTGGTGCTCTACAGCGGGGAGCAATTGTCACCGCAAAAAGGATGAAAAGCTGTTTGAGATATGGACGTGGAATTAGAGCACTGAATGTCGTGGATAAGCGATGATTTCGAATTACCTTCATGATGTTGCTTGTTTGACGGTTGAAAGATTACGTGCGAATGATGCCTGATCGATGGTCGGCGGTCAGGTTTTATAGTTCAAAGTGCAGCTCGCTAATTATTCAAGTGTGTGATTTTTTTTTCGTATGGCGGAAGTGGAGCTGTTTATGTTTTCATTATTATTGGTCTAGGCAGAGATCGGTGACTGGTTGGTTTGCTGAGACAGTAGAAATCAAAAAGGAAAAATGCGTCATAGGAAATAAAAGTGTTGCACGTTCATTCGTCCGTGAAGCTAATAAAAGCTAGATATAATGAAATTCAACAACCACCCCATAATTTACACCACTTTTAAGTTGCATGGAAAACCAAGTTCTTGTTTTGACATAGACTACGTCTTACGGCAAGGGTAGGGTGTCATTGAAAATCTAAAAATAATCGACCAAATGCAGAAATATCGTTACAAATTAAACACTTATAACGTAATAAATGCTAGATAAATTGTTTAGATGTTAATATCCATCGGATGAAATTTTCCCCGTATGAATTCAACTAACACATTATCCGTTGTCGATGTCTTATCATTTTGTTTAGCGGGCTAAATTTAGACCGAGGACTAACTAGACCGAGAAGGTTTTTGATGCAAATGCGAACTATTTCAAATCAACCAATTCAATTTTGAGAGAGTTTGTTTGTTTTGAATTTGTTTAATATTACTTCCCAAGTTCTTACCAATTGTCAACCAGCGCACAGTGGGCATAATCTAGGCTGTAATAGGACTTATTTCAAATCCTCTAGTATTTATACAGTCATACCTCTATATAACGTAACTTTTACGTCGATATAAGGTCACTATTTTTTGCCCCTATTTTTTTAAGTTTAAATTTAAGCGTGATTTATCTATCTGTATTTTTTTATATTATTCATTTATTTGGCTCAATCGAATCAACTTCACAGAGCTAAGTTTTCATATTTATATAAAGATTGGACTCGGATAAAATGCGACACTTTGTTTTGGGCGTAACTTTTTATCGCGCGGGTAAAAATTTATGAAATTTTGTCTAATACTAGTTTAGAGTGTTACCCGCCAAATACACCAGAATTTCGTCCGATCGAAAAGTTTTGGGCGATAATGAAGAAGAAGTTGAAGAAAAGCGGAAAAACATTCAAAACCGATGAAGCTTTTGAAGAAAAACTGGGAGTAATTGTTCAAGGAAGATGGACAAAGCCTCGCCCAAGATCTCATGAGCACTGTTAAGAGAAATGTACGAGCATTCAGCTTGGGGGAGGAAATTCAATAAATAAATTATGCCAAAACATAGTTAATATATAGTTATTTAATTCCTGAAAATTTGAGAAGTATCCAATTTAAAATGAATTTTCGGTGATTATTTTTGTGTGTCTCATTTTTTCCGAGTCTAGTCTTTACATCAGGTATCGTAGAACTGAAGTTGTCCATTCTTTTGATGCCTTATACATTTGATCCGGTCCACTTGAAATAAACAGTCCTACTACAATCCTAGTTCAAAGGAGGAATTCAAGTGTCCTTCAACCTATTGTCAAAATTTAAAATAAATCGCTAGCTAATTTGATATTTCAATTTCATCGGTTGTAACATCTGAAGTGCAATTGAAATAAGATTGTACTAGAATGGGAAGTGCGATTGAAGTGGGAAAAGGGACTTGACTACTTCAATCGTACTTCAATTGTACTGCCCAGGTAACCAATAAGCAGATCCAAAGCATCTTTACGGCAGCCTATCAAGCAATTATGTCGCCTTAAATGCAACATAAATATCACTTTTGGTTCAATATAGGGCTGCTTTACTGCAATGCTATGATAATGCTTCATTAATGCTATATTGCATTTGAAATGCTTATTACAGGCTACAAGTATTTAGATAGCATTTGACTTTACAGCAGAGAGCATTCACGATGCTGATATAATGCTGATATAAAGCTTGTAGCATATGCAATGCAGATTTACGGTTGATTTACTGCATATGCTAATTGGCTACCTGGGTAGGCTCCGGTATATGGGAAGGTCTGGTGAAAAGTTGCTTGCAATATTGCATGCTATGCTTTAACGTGGTTTGTATATGCCGTCAAAAATCTGTTTTCTGTAGATTTGTTTGTTTTTGTGTATGTAGTAGGAAGCTAGCTGTTAAAACTTCTTTATTAATGCACAAAATTGGATCGTTTGTCACGTAACAAGATAAAAAACGTAACCGTGTTGGTTTACTGCCACGGGTTGACGAAGCCCTCTACATCTGGTTTTTGCAAAAACGACAGTACCGGTAAGCCAAGAAATGCTACAAGCTACAAAAAAAATCTTCAACCAGATGGTTGGAACAGGGGAATTCAGAATGTGGAAAAGTTCACAGACGGCAACGGCATTCATTTACTAAAAATCAGGGGCAAAAAAGGTGGGTTATATCAGGGATATAATTATAGACTAACTCTAAGACCAGTAGGTCCCATACATAAACGATTTTTTTCTTAGCTCAGTCAGTACTAGAACATCGGTCCCAAGCTCGGTCCCAAGCTTAATAATGCGCCCCTAATAATGAACTCACACGAACACACTCTCAAAAATTCTGTCAAAATAACACAGCAAATCAAAACAAAGGCGCAAATATGTACAGCAAGGTGCTGACTTCAAGGTGTATTTCGGACCAGGGGGTTCTACAACAGTGAACCAATTTCAAATCGGTAGTTGCATATTGATTGTTGATATAACCGTGAGATTCTGCGTTGGTGTATAGTAAAAATGGTATTATTCAAATAATAAATACATACCATAACACATATGGGTGATAATTATCAAACTAGCTAATTTGAGTACTTGGGTACAAATGAAATTGTATAATTTATAAACTCTTAAAATCCAACTCTTTGCAATTATTATGTTTTTTTTTGTTGTTTCTCAACAGCCTCGCGCTCTGCTTGCGAGACTCCTGGAGATTTGTTTGAGAACGTAGTAGCCAAACTGGACAATGAAACTTATCACTCTCTTGTTTTATGCCCACAGAAAATCAAAGTATTAGAAAAGTAAGAATATCCAATGAAACAATTCAGCCCCAACATTTGGGCGTATCTACTTTTGTGAACAAACAATTCGTTTGCTAATTTATCGGAAGTAGAATACAATTCCTTCAAATTGAATATATCAGCGGATAGAGATAAAGCTCCTCTTCTTTAAAATGTGCTTAATTTGTATATGTAAGAAAATAACTAAGAAACGATGTCACTATTCAGACGAAGTTTTTCGTGGAATAGGTGAGTGGTTGAATTATCCATGCGAAGTATTTCGCGAACATATTAAAAGCAAGGAAAACTTTATTCAGGTGATTTTTTTTTAAATTGCAACCATGGATAATAGAGATGTTAAACGATTTGTTGCCCCCGCTTTCAAGGGTGATTTAAAACCGTATCCATTCTGGAAGAAACGGATGGAAATGTTTCTCAAACAAGAGGAACTATTCTATACAATTGACAAGTTTCCGGAAGAAGAGCCATATTTCAATCCGGTTGTGGGTGCAAGTGAAGCACAAGAGAAGATGAGAAATGAAAAATTAGCCAACAGACTAAAAGGCACTTTTTACCGCTTTGGATGATGATGCATTAATTCATGTAATGCAATGTAGTAATGCAAAACAAATTATGGTTAGATTAGACGAAGTTTTTCTCCCACAAGGAGCAGTGGCTATGTTGGGTCTTCGGTTCAGACTATTGTTGTACCTTTCATACCATACCTTTCATAACATATACATTATAAACCAAAAATGTCCTCACCTTGATATACATGAACATTGTACCTCATCTGTTAAACAGTAATAAACGAGCTAAACAGAAAACACGTTTTTCTACTCGTCCCGAAATAGGAAGTCCGCGATTTACTTTGCTTCGCCTCCATCGTGATTCTTGGGATTATGCCCTGTGCTCTGCTTCGTGCTTCGCCCCGTTACAACAACTATACTGCCGTTCTAAGCATAACTGTCCCATGTTGCTTTTGGTCAAATTGCAGCTTTTTCAATGTATGCAGTTTTTTGAACTATACTATTGGATACAAACAAAACATTATATACTTTGTTCTGAGTTTGTATCATAAAAACATCAAGTTAGATTGTCCATGTTGAAATTATAGGCATAAAAGTCCACTACGACATTTCTTAAGAGTATCTTCGAAAACAAAATTGATTTAAGTTCACAACACTTTGTAGGAACTTCTCGACGCTCAGCATTGCTAAGGGCTTATATTTAAACTTAAACAATGACTTTGACATGAAAACGTTGACATCAAATTGTCTATATAAGCCACCATTTGCATTTGATAGAACTGTGTTTTTAATGATGAAATGGTGATAGAAAATAATCAGAATCATGGTGAGCATAAACAATAATGCACATGGCATGTGTATTTGAAAACGTAAATTCTATCGCCAACGATCCATCATGCAGTGGACAGATATGCATAGAATTTTCTGCTGCAAGGCAAAATTACTGCATATCAGTCCTACTGAATATTTACGTCATATTTACATACAAAAATAATCTTATTATTTGTAATACCACAGATTACATCAAAACTTAACCACATCTTCAAATGCCACTCATAAATTTGTGGGTTTTACTCACGAATCTTACCAGCCCTATACAATAGTGATGCAAAACTTAAAACGCTTTTCTCAACTGCAACTTTTGCAACATGGGACAGTTAAGCGTAGAACGGCAGTATATTCGTTGCAAAATGAAAATTTTGAAACTCTTCAGCAATTATTTTCAGCTCATGAAGAGGTTCTTCTTCAATTGAGCAATATGGGAGAAATAATTCCACCCGAAGATCAAGTTAACTCCCTACTTCAAGTCATTCCTGAGAAATACAGTCATATCTTAGGAGCTCTTTCTGTTTTGAGGAAAGATGATCTAATGAAAATGTCTCTTCAGCAGGTAAAACGAATTTTCCTTGATGAAAATATGAAGAGTGCAAGGCAAAGTACCAGTCACCCTGTGAAGCAAGAAGTGGCCTTCGTAGGAAACAATTCTAGCCGGGGAGACAAGAACAACAGAAATCGATTTAAAAAAGAACTATGAGAAACACATGACGTGCTTCAGATGTGGAAAAATTGGCCATCGGAAGCAAAACTGTTTGGAACCAAGAGCAGATGATCAAGCCGCGGTAGTTGATGAAGTGGTGGAGGATGTAGCACTATTATCTGTAGTTGAGAGTTCTTCATCGTCCAAGATGTGCGAAGTATTACCACGAATTGCTGCCAATATATAGCTGTTGATCATATCCAATCCAGATCCTCGACACCCGAAAGTCTAGAAATGTCACCGTTGCCATTCGTGTCAAAAATTGATTGTCCTCTTGTGATCTCTCCGATTCCCTCGACTCCTAGGACTGAAGGGTACTACCAATGTACCTAGACTCAGGAGCTACATGATACATGGTCAGGGAGATGATTTTTTTTTAATGAGATTTGGGATAGAAAGACTGTTCATGTCCAAACAGCAGAAGAAAGGACTCTCTTACGGGGAACAAGGGAAGGAAACATTAGGGAAAAATCAAAAGTAGGAAATAAAGTTTTTATTTCAACAATGTATAATTTGTTGTATGTACCTAAGTTAACTTGCAATCTATTATCCGTATCCCACAATTAGAGTCAAATGGGAAATCAATTCTTTTTCAAAATGGCCAAGCTAAGATCCTCGAAGAAGATGGAACAACTATTGCCGAAGGTACCAAGGTAAACGGTCTTTATTGTCTGAACTTCTCCTTAATCCCAAATATAGAAACATCTTATATGAGTAAGGAAAACGTTTATGTCCTCTGGCACAAACGTTTTGGACAACTGGGCAAAGATAATCTGATGAACTTGGCTAAGAATGATATGGTAGAAGGTTTAAATATTCATAAGATATCAGAAGAACTGTGTCAACCTTGTTTGGAAGGAAAGCAAACAAGGAACACTTTCAACATAATGATGAGCCTCGTTCTACTAGACCTCTGGATCTTGTACATTCAGATGTCTGGGGACCCAGTCCAGTAGCCAATTATGATGGATGCAGGTTTTTTGTCAGTTTTATCGATGACTATACGCATTGTTCAAGAATGTATCTGCTAATCAAAAAAGGTCAAGTTTTCCAGAAATTTCAGGAACTTGAGGCACTGGTTACCGCTCATTTTTCGCTGTGTATTTCCAGATCTGATAATGGAGGCGAATACAACTAGAATGAATTTATTCAGTTTTGCAAAACAAAAGCAATTGAACTGACACCTACAGTTCCTTATACTCCACAACCGAATGGGGTAAATGAAAGAATGAACAGGACCTTAATGGATAAAGCAAGATCTATGATGCATGATGCAAAAGTACCTGAATCTTCTTCCAATGTAATAGATTGTCGAGTCATCGGCAAACAGCGAGAGGGTACCTCCAGACGGGAGGGGGAATGTCCGACGTGTACAAGTTGTACAACAATGGTCCCAAAATACTGCGCTTGAGGCACTCCGGCGGGGATCGGGTACTCGGTTGAGAGGTTGCCAGAGACGCGGACCCGCGAAGTCCTACCATGCAAGTAGTTGGCGACGATCCGGACCAGATACGTTGGAAATTCTGCTGCATCAGCTTATGCGTCAAACCATCGTGCCAGACGTTATCGAACGCTTTCTCTATATCGAGAAACGCCATGGCAACGGTCTTAGAGACCGCTTTAGACCGTTTTAGAGTATTCGTCACACGTTGGAGCTGATGGACCGTCAGAGTGGCCACGTCGGAACCCAAACCGTGCATCTAGCAAGATGCTGGATGCTTCAGTGTAGGCGAGGAGTCTTCGTTGAATAACTTTCTCGAACAGCTTGCTGGTCGAGGAAAGCAAGCTTATCGGACGGTAGCTAGGCGGGTAGGTGGGATCCTTACCCGGTTTCAGAATGGGTACCACCTTAGAGACCTTCCAAGATGCCGGGAAGTAAGCTGATTTCGGAGACAACGGTTGAATAGATTCGTCAGGAGATGAAGCGCTTTGGGCCTAAACTTTCAGGGTGATATTAAAGATCCCGTCAAAGCCAGGGGCCTTCATATTTTTGGCCTGTTTAATAAGGCTGCTGAGCTCTGTTCATCGATACTTTGTGGTCCGCCGGAAGATCGACTGGAAGTGTGGTGAGGTGATCAACGCTGGCCGCTACTGCTGTCTCCATTGGGCTGACCATATCCCTACCCAAGTTATGCGAAGCCAGGAATTGGCGGGATAGTGCGTTCGCCTTTTCGCTCGCCGTAATGTGAATTTTACCCAGTTCCCTGATTGGAGGCACCGGCTTAGGTTTTGTTTTGAGAACTTTGGCTAGTTGCCAGAAGGGTTTTGAGTAATTAGGAGATTTTGCAGATCCCCGCTAAACTCCCTGTTTTTCAACTTGGCTACTCTGGTGGCAATGATATTGTTGAGTTGTTTAACCAGGTGCCTCCTAGCAGGGTTCTGGGTTCCTCTGAATTGTCGGCGCGCACAATTGCGAAGCGAGATGATTCGTTTTGTGGCAATGTCTAGTTTGATACACTTACCCACCACCATTGTTGACGGGATGAGCCGGATACAGCCTCGTTGATGACACCAGTGAACTGCTGAAGTGCGTCGTCAATGGCCATAGGTGTGGCTAGGTCGAGGTTGTCGATAGTGCGATCTTCAATGAAACGTTGAATCTGGGGCCAGTTAGCTCTGTGGTAGTTTCGTCTACGAAACCGTGGGTTACTACGCAGTTCTAGGTTCACCTCGAAGATGACCGGGAGGTGGTCGGACGAGAGATCGTTGATTGCTTCCGGAATGGAGCAGCTATCGATGATGTTGGTCAGAGCTATGTTCTAGTGTGGAGCCAACACCGGCCGGCGAGATAAATGTAGGAGCGTCTGGTGGAGAACGACATAGTGTCCAGCCTGCAGGTCGTTGGCAAGTACCACCCCATTCCGGTTCCTTCTGGAGTCTCCCCAGAGCGGGTGTCGGGCGTTCAGATCACCAGCGATGATGAACTTTCCGTTACGTCTGGTAAGCTTTTGACGTCATTTTTCATCCGAATGGAAGAGCCGTCCGATATTTTGCTTTGGGATGGACAGTACATGGCGACGATTTCGATAGGACCAGCAGATGTAGACAGTTCGATTCCTACCGCCTCGATGAAAGACAATCGGTAATCGGGGAGGGCGGAATACCAGTCCCTTTCGAATGGCGATGGCGACACCACCACCACGTTGATTCCCAGCTCGATCCAGGCGGAAGATGGTACGCTCGGAAGGCCTCGGGTTGTTGGTAGGCTTCAGGTGCGTTTCCGTTAGGATAGCGATGTCAGTTCGGCGTGATTTTAGAAACTCAGAAAGTTCTAGTGTTTTGGCCGCCAGGGAGCGGGCGTTCCAATTAAGGATTCTGGCGATGAATGCTGCTGGTCATGAACAGATGCATCATCTGCATCATCATCTTTGCATATCGGCGACTAGCGAGGCCAGATGCGCGATCATGTTTGCAGTTGATTCCGACTGGGGTGCCGGCTCTGATTGAGTCCATTGGGTGTTGGGGTCCTGTATCGGACGGTGCCAGTTGAAACCTGGGGGACACCAGATGCGTTATTTCCGACGGGAATTGTTCGCTGTTGGGGCGGAGTAGCAGACGTCGGTGCCGTTGTGCGGGGCAACGTGGGGAAGGAGTCGAGGTCGAACATGGGCTCCTTCCGCTTTCTTGCCGTTCTGTGGGGCTGGTTCGTAGCGGATGCTTGGGACCGAATTTTCAGGTATTCCTCCCTTTTCGGACACAACTCAATAAATGTTTGTATGGTCTCAAACAAGCCAGTCGAAGCTGGAAAGAAAGATTTGACAAAATCATCACAGAAATAGGTTTTGTAAGACTGCGATCAGATTCTTGTGTATACGTCTTAAAAGATAAGAACATCTTCTTGGTTCTATATGTAGATTTTTGGGAAGGATCTGAATAGCATTAAATGGCTCAAAGAATCCCTTTCTAAACAATTCCAAATGAAGGACTTGGGCAGTGTGAATAATTTTCTGGGGTTAGAAATAAACAAACAAACAGGAGTGCTAGAAATTTCACAGCAGTCGTATGTTAAGGAAATTCTTCAGAAATTTGGAATGCAAAATTGCAAACCTGCAAGACACCCATCCCAATGTCAGGTTGGTTGCAATATCTTGCTCTTATGAGCAGACCAGATATATGCTTCTCTGTCAATTTCTTTAGTCAATTTCAGAGCTCACCTAAGGACGCACATTGGACGGGTCGAATCCTGCGATATCTACAGGGAACCCAAACATTCCGTCTGATTTATCAACGAAACGCAAGTGAAGAGGTATTAACGGGGTATGCAGATGCCGACTCCGCAAACGATTCAGATCTGGTGTCGTGTATACCGTTTTTGGAAGTGTGGTATCATGGAAAACAAAGAAACAGACGATGGTGGTTCTTTCATCAACAGAAGCAGAATGCGTGTCCCTATGTGAGGCTGCAAAGGAAGGAATGTGGCTTTCTCATCTGCTGCATGAAATCGGATTTAAAGTATCACCTTAACTTATAAATGAAGACAATATGCCATGCATTAGCATTGCTGAAGAACCACGGCATCATCAGCTTACAAAACATATAGATATTAAATATTCACTCAACATTCCCGTGTGAGCAACCGACGAGCGAGCACGCATAGGAAAACGGTTGAAATAGTAAAAGTGAACGAGTGCGCGAGTGCCATGGGCAAAAGAGGAAAAAAGAAGAGCCTCTCTCCCAACAAATCCCAGGAGGTCAGCCCTCCGTTGAAGCGAGGCAAGCGAAGCGGTGCGCCAGGCATTGAGGCTACTGCCAGCACCCACATCGACATTAGCAGCAATCGCTACGAAATGTTGTCCGACGAGAGTGACAACGACGACCAGTCTTCCGTCCACACAACGGCTACACCGAAGCAGCAATTACCTCGCAGCATGCCAAGCAGCAGTGGCACATCTGGTCTGGCATCGAAAAATGTCAGGCTCCCCCTCTCGTGGTGAAATCGGAGTCTCTAAGCAGTCTGCGTAAGGTCATGCAGGCTATCAATGTGAATGCCAGCTTCCAACTTTCTAGCATGGGCACGAAGCTCATCTTCTCCTGCGAGACGGAGTACAACAGAGCGAAAACATACCTGAGCAAGGCAGGTTCGGAGAAGCCATTCAAGGTCGTCATTCGTGGCCTGCCGGAGATGGAAACCGGCGAAATAGTGGAGGAACTGCGTCACTCCTACAACCTGCAACCTCTGGCGGTTTATCCCATCAACAGGCGGAACCGATCGACCAAATACCGGGATTCACTGTACCTGGTGCATTTTGCCAGGGGCAGTGCTACGCTCGGTAGCCTAAACGTCATTCGCTCCATAAGACAAGTCATCGTAAAATGGGAAGCATACAAGGGTCCTAACCGCGAACTAACGCAGTGCATGCGGTGCCTCATTTTTGGACATGGCACTAGGAACTGCAACATGAAGCCGAAGTGCAACTACTGCGCCCAAGAGCATCAAACCAGTGACTGCCAACAGGAAGGAGCCTGCCAGTTCAGGTGTTCAAACTGTGCCGGTGAGCACATGTCAACCAGCAAGCTGTGTCCGAAAAGGGAGGAATACCTGAAAATTCGGTCCCAAGCATCCGCTAGGAACCAGCCCCACAGAACGGCAAGAAGCAGAAGGAGCCCATGTTCGACCTCGACTCCTTCCCCACGTTGCCCCGCACAACGGCACCGACGTCTGCTACTCCGCCCCAACAGCGAACAATTCCCGTCGGAAATAACGCATCTGGTGTCCCCCAGGTTTCAACTGGCACCGTCCGATACAGGACCCCAACACCCAATGGACTCAATCGGAGCCGGCACCCCAGTCGGAATCAACTGCAAACATGATCGCGCATCTGGCCTCGCTAGTCGCCGATATGCAAAAGATGATGATGCAGATGATGCATCTGTTCATGACCAGCAGCATTCATCGCCAGAATCCTTAATTGGAACGCCCGCTCCCTGGCGGCCAAAACACTAGAACTTTCTGAGTTTCTAAAATCACGCCGAACTGACATCGCTATCCTAACGGAAACGCACCTGAAGCCTACCAACAACTTGAGCCTTCCCGAGCATACCATCTTCCGCCTGGATCGAGCTGGGAATCAACGTGGTGGTGGTGTCGCCATCGCCATTCGAAAAGGACTGGTATTCCGCCCCTCCCCGATTACCGATTGTCTTTCATCGAGGCAGTAGGAATCGAACTGTCTACATCTGCTGGTCCTATCGAAATCGTCGCCATGTACTGTCCATCCCAAAGCAAAATATCGGACGGCTCTTCCATTCGGATGAAAAATGACATCCAAAAGCTTACCAGACGTAACGGAAAGTTCATCATCGCTGGTGATCTGAACGCCCGACACCCGCTCTGGGGAGACTCCAGAAGGAACCGGAATGGGGTAGTACTTGCCAACGACCTGCAGGCTGGACACTATGTCGTTCTCCACCCAGACGCTCCTACATTTATCTCGCCGGCCGGTGTTGGCTCCACACTAGACATAGCTCTGACCAACATCATCGATAGCTGCTCCATCCCGGAAGCAATCAACGATCTCTCGTCCGACCACCTCCCGGTCATCTTCGAGGTGAACCTAGAACTGCGTAGTAACCCACGGTTTCGTAGACGAAACTACCACAGAGCTAACTGGCCCCAGATTCAACGTTTCATTGAAGATCGCACTATCGACAACCTCGACCTAGCCACTCCTATGGCCATTGACGACGCACTTCAGCAGTTCACTGGTGTCATTAACGAGGCTGTATCCCGGCTCATCCCGTCAACAATGGTGGTGGGTAAGTGTATCAAACTAGACATTGCCACAAAACGAATCATCTCGCTTCGCAATTGTGCGCGCCGACAATTCCAGAGAACCCAGAACCCTGCTAGGAGGCACCTGGTTAAACAACTCAACAATATCATTGCCACCAGAGTAGCCAAGTTGAAAAACAGGGAGTTTAGTAGGGATCTGCAAAATCTCCCTAATTACTCAAAACCCTTCTGGCAACTAGCCAAAGTTCTCAAAACAAAACCTAAGCCGGTGCCTCCAATCAGGGAACTGGGTAAAATTCACATTACGGCGAGCGAAAAGGCGAACGCACTATCCCGCCAATTCCTGGCTTCGCATAACTTGGGTAGGGATATGGTCAGCCCAATGGAGACAGCAGTAGCGGCCAGCGTTGATCACCTCACCACACTTCCAGTCGATCTTCCGGCGGACCACAAAGTATCGATAGACGAGCTCAGCAGCCTTATTAAACAGGCCAAAATATGAAGGCCTCTGGCTTTGACGGGATCTTTAATATCACCCTGAAAAGTTTAGGGCCCAAAGCGCTTCATCTCCTGACGAATCTATTCAACCGTTGTCTCGAAATCAGCTACTTCCCGGCATCTTGAAGGTCTCTAAGGTGGTACCCATTCTGAAACCGGGTAAGGATCCCACCTACCCGCCTAGCTACCGTCCGATAAGCTTGCTTTCCTCGACCAGCAAGCTGTTCGAGAAAGTTATTCAACGAAGACTCTCGCCCACACTGAAGCATCCAACATCTTGCTAGATGCACAGTTTGGGTTCCGACGTGGCCACTCGACGGTCCATCAGCTCCAACGTGTGACGAATACTCTAAAACGGTCTAAAGCGGTCTCTAAGACCGTTGCCATGGCGTTTCTCGATATAGAGAAAGCGTTCGATAACGTCTGGCACGATGGTTTGACGCATAAGCTGATGCAGCAGAATTTCCCAACGTATCTGGTCCGGATCGTCGCCAACTACTTGCATGGTAGGACTTCGCAGGTCTGCGTCTCTGGCAACCTCTCAACCGAGTACCCGATCCCCGCCGGAGTGCCTCAAGGCAGTATTTTGGGACCATTGTTGTACAACTTGTACACGTCGGACATTCCCCTCCCGTCTGGAGGTACCCTCTCGCTGTTTGCCGATGACTCGGCAATCTATTACATTGGAAGAATCATCAAAGCCCTAGTCGACAAGCTGCAATGCGGATTAAATGCTTATACAGAATACCTCCAGACGTGGAAGATCAAAGTCAACGCCGCCAAAACACAAGCCATCATTTTCCCGCACCGCAACACGACCCGATTAAAGCCACAGTCCAAATTAAAATTGAAACACCGAGGTAAAGTGGGCCAGGAGGCCCGTTATCTTGGCTTAACGCTAGACGACAAACTTCTCTACAGGTCACACATCACCGAGAGAGTACAGAAGAGCATCGTCATGCTGAGGCTACTCTACCCGCTCATCAACAGGCGATCAAAGCTTTCTGGAACGAACAAAATGGCCATCTACAGGCAAATTGTCCTGCCGATGCTCACATATGCTTGTCCAATTTGGCGAGAGTGCGCCAAATGTCACCAAGATAAGCTGCAAATCATCCAAAACAAATTTCTGAAAATGATACTAAATCTTCCACCATTCACAAGAACAACCGACGTACACAGGCATGCCGGCATGCAAAAGCTTGACATTGAAATTGATGCAATCACCACAAACTATCGCAACAGAGCACTAGGCTCAGAATGGCCGATAATTAGAAACCTTTTCTAAATAATAACCCTCCCCTTACTGCCCTTGTAATTAGCCCCCACCCTCAAAATGTAAATAGTAGTATGATAAGTTAGATTAAGTGATATCAAATGTAAAACACATGCACCCAAAACACTATCGCAAGATAAACACAGCCAAAAACAAATAAGAATTTAAGAACAGGAAAAACTAAAGTTTGAAACGCATTATCTGCAGAATCACTTAACAAAAAGAAAACGGTATGTTATAACATTATACTAAGATGCAAATAAAATTAAACTTGAATTTAAAAAAAAAAAATATTCATTCATTCGAGAACTGATTAAAGACCAACAGATACAATTAAAATACATTCCAACAGAATTTCAAATAGCGGATGTGTTAACTAAAGGTTTATGAGAGGCCAAATTATGTAAATTTATAAACTTTCTAAATATGAAGAAATGAAGGGAAGCGAAAAATTAATATTTTTATACATTTACTTCATAATTAGGACTTATTCGCTTTTTACAATAAAATCGGTGCATATAATTTTACAGTGCGAGCTTTGAAAGAGGGAGAGAGAGAGAGTAGGTCAAGGGAACTAAGAAACGATGAGAAGGAAGTTTGCAATAAGTAAACACATTGTAGACTAAACATCGCTAACACTACATGCACTCCAGAGAAGGATAGGGACTAAAGTGACTTGATCATGAATCCTTTTCAGTATTCGAAATATAAGCATATTAAGTTATATGAAACTTTCTAGTTCGTGGTGGAAGTTTTGCCTCTGAACTATTCATTTGGCTTTACGAAAAAAAAAACGTAATTATAAAATGTTCGTGGTGGAAGTTTTTCCTCTGAACTTGTCTCTAAGACTGATGCGGGCTTTTTGAAGCTTCCTTTTTCGCTTGGTTACGGATCTCGCTGTTCATTCGGTTCTGGTTCGTGGTGGAAGTTTTTCTTCTGAACTATTCGCATATATCCTTTGATTTGATTTTGGACATCAGCCTTAAGCTTGTGTCTCCGCTCGTACTCCAGCTTATTCAACAACCCTAACTACAGAACAGACGGAGCAGATAGAAAAACTATAGAATTATGGAATATTTCGGATGGTATCAAGTACACTTCAAGCAATGCATCTCGTAATATATATATTTCATCACTCAGCTTGAGTTAACATTCCTCGCCGTTCTCTAAATAATTAACACATGATATACTAGGTACTTAACATTGAAGGTGAAAAAGCAAATAAATAGCCGGACAATTATTTGTTAGTTTTGGATTTGGTGTAAACTATCAACAGGAGTAAATTAAATACGATTTTCATACACTTTTTTTTACATGGAGCATTGATTTTTGTTTACACATAGGGGAACTAGGTTTAAAATATACACCTTGATTAAGTCATTTTACTCAAATTTTTATTGTGTTATAAGATATTATTTTAAGTCGTTACTGTTTTGATTTCAAACAAATTACTGAAATAAAAGTGTGCTTCAGAGCATTTTGAAGTAATTTTACGCGATTTTAAGAGACTTTATGGATGTAACATTCAATGTAAATTATGCATGAGAAAACAATATAATTAATTTCTTAAGTTCTGAGCTCCCTTGATTACTCCCAATCAACTGTTGATGTTAATATTGGTATTACGAGTTATGACAACCTGGAGTTGCCAAAACCCTGAAAAGCTAGTTTGCGGTACTTCCCTTAGCGCCTATAGGTATACAGTCAACTTTTCAAGAGCAAATCGTAACATCGCTGTGAGGAGATTTGCTGCGTTATGCCTTGTTCAGACTACAGGCTTGTAATATAATACAAGGGTGTTTTGAAAAGTATCTACAAAGAAAATGTCATCAAGATAGCCTTGTATTATGTTACAACGCTGTAGTATGAACAAGGCATTGTTTTAGTAACCCGCATGTCTCCCCATACTCGTTATTGAAGTACATATTTGACTAATTACACAGAGAACAGACATCCAAGCTGGAGTGCCACCATGTGTAAATTTCTGTAACTGCCATTTTAAAATTACAGCTCGATTCCGTTAGTTTTGGTGAACCGTATGTTGATGGCGCCACTTGCTCACCTTGAGATTTAATAGCCTGTCAATTTTAGTTTGGTGAAAACTAGACTAGGCGGCGTTGTTTTTCCAACGGTTTGCTTTTAAAAGTTTACACATTAAATTGGGGAAAAAATGTTCGAGCCTGGATGTCTGTTCTCTGTGCTAATGATCTTACAAAAATAAAGTGAATATGTTTGATTAAATCGATCTCTTTCTTAAGGAGTACATTTCACCCCCAGTTACCCTAATACAAAACGAATCTATTGTTTTTATTACAATTTTATTTTGCTTTCCGTTTCACACGATTTTCGTCATTATTTTCAACAATACAAACTAGAAGTGACTGCAGTTGCAGAAACGGTGTTGTCCTGGGTAAGAAATGAAACCTTCATTGTTACTCATTTAAATGGCCGGATTTTTTTTTTACTACTTTACAATTATTTTTGTTTCGTTTTCAGAGCCGTTTAAGTTGTCAAGTGTTCAAGGAAATTACTATGAAGAAGATTGGTAAAGTAAACCTAGTAGCTTTGTTGAAGGAGTGTTGAAAGGTGCCAAAGAGAGAAATCGAATCTAAACGTACAAGGTACAGAAACTCTCTGCTTCGCCTCCGGCCGATTCCTAACTAAGCGCCGCTTTCGTTGAATCTTACGTCTTAGGAAGTAAAGGTAGAAACAGTGGATATCAACAATGGTAGAACAGTAGCTAGTAGTTAGTAGTTAGTAGTAGTGTAATATATTTATGTAATGGTTGGATTAAGAACAAGTAACAGTTATTACAAATCTTTCTTTTTCACCTCTTCGATAAGATATATGTAGAATTTGAGAATGTTTCAACAGCTTTCTTGTTTTATACGTGAAGAGAGAGGTTTTTCGTTTGCCTTAGATACGAGTTAACATCAATTATATAGTAATCTCTGCGGGTAGAGGAAAGTTGGGCTTAAGATTTGGATTGGTTATGCTATAACAAATGTTTTCGTTTTTTTTTTTAAATGTTTGTTTGCTTTTGGGGATTTAAAAATTCTGTGTTCTGTGTTGTTTGGCACGAGTTTCGCTTGAAAATATGTGTTTTTGGTTAATTCATCCCCTTTATCCGTTGTGACAAGAAGGGGAATTCCTATTTATTGTTCGATCGATCTTTCTTAGTTCAACTATTAAACTAACAGAAACACATTGTTCACTTTCTAACCTCTTGTTTGAGGTTATTGGTATTTTATATCTCAACGGATTCATTCTCTCTTTCTTAGTTTTCCAGCTTAGGCCACATAAATATATTCTGTTGCTTGGTTGCTTCGTAATTATTTTTCACTAATCTAACATTTGTTAATTTATCAATTTTCTTGTTTTTATTTATCATATGTGTTGTTCTTCTAGCTTTTGTTGTGTGTTCGTAATTGTCTCTTTCCTAGCTGCTTTTGGTGCTTGATTTGCTTCCATTCTACGTTTTCTCTTTTTTATGTGTGTGTTTGTTTGCTAATCGATGGGCCTGAGAATGTGTTTATTGTAATTGAAATTTGTTTGCGATTTACTTGCTTTACGTTTCTTCAATAATGAATCCTATTTGTCTTATTACACATATCCATAGATTGAAAGAGGTTTGGAAAGTATTTCAATAGGCGATCTATCTACAGAAGACATTGAAGCCGTTTGGTCGAAAACCGTTTCAACAACATAAACATAACCCTCTCTCTTATTTTAAATGTCCCGTAATAAGTGAATAAATCAATACCGGAAATGAATGGATTAGTATTGGTTGTCTAGTCAGGTAGCTTTTTGCTAGACGACAGATCTTGAAAAATATCTTGATTGGATTAGATGTTTCAAGGGGCCAATTATAGAAGTCTAGTCGACCGTCACTTTGTCGGAGCGAAGCAATCACCAACTCCTGAGTACATCCCTGTTTGGGCGAAGCAGCGAAAGTGTCATCATCATCAGACAACACTTTTTCGCCCGCATCGTTCGTCGCTTGATACAGCGAAAACAATACAGTCTCTGTCACCAGTGTAAACAACCGGAAATATAAGTTGCGTTTCTTTTATAAAACCGTGTGTCTCAAAAGAGTTTCTTTTATCCGGCCGAAATATCCGTTCTTCCACAGGTTATGGACGACGGAAGTGTTTTGGGAATTATAAAGTGAATTTTCGGCGGCAGTGTTTGGTTATCGGTGCGATTGAAAAGCAGCCGGTATTTGGTTGATTGATAGTGAAAGAGAAGATGGCGGGCATTGCAAAGTTCTCGTTTGTTCGATTGAACAATAAAAATTGGCAGTCGTGGTGTTTTCGCTTGAAAATGTTTTTGATTCGTGAAGAATTGTGGCATGTTATTACGTGAAGTGCAAAGATCCAGTGAGCCTTCGGTCTTTATGATACGGCCGTACAATGAAAAATGCTTGGGTCATAGACATGCCGTACGACGAGCGATTGAAATTTTTTTTACTGTGTTTACGAGTGGTGTTGGAGCCGACATTGTGTTGGCCGACGGTAAGAAGACTAAAACCAACAATCAATATGCAACTAGCGATTTGAAATTGGTTCAATGTTGTAGAACCCCTTGGTCCGAATTACACCTTGAAGCCATCACCTTGTTATACATATTTGCGCCTTTGTTTTGATTTGCTGTGTTATTTGACAGAATATTTGAGAGTGTGTTCATGTGAGTTCAGTATTAGGGGCGCATTATTAAGCTTGGGACCGAGCTTGGGACCGACGTTCTAGTACTGACTGAGCCAAGAAAAAAATCGTTTTTGTATGGGACCTACTGGTCTTAGAGTTAGTCTATGCTAAAACGGCGGGATCCGAAGGAGTGAAGGAGTGTTCAAAGGCATCAGAGTTGACGCTGTCCCGGTTGACATTCGACTCACTGAAGTGGTCTTTACGCACCGGAACTGGAAGGTAGACTTTTATCCGTCGAAAAATGGCCCGAAAGGGTTTCGCAGTGTATTTTGACGAGCACGGATGTAACATCGTAAACCAATCGGGAAGTGTTGTCGTGGTCGGTGATTGGTGCGGGAGTTTGTATAAACTGACGATCGCGGAAGAAGCGAAGCCGGTCGGGTTGTGTCAGTGATAATTGTCGACATTTGTGCCACCGGCGGTTCGTCCACCGTGATGTCGATGCCGTTGATAGAATGATCAAAGAGAATCTCGGTTGGGACATGAAAGTTACCGAACAAGAAGTGTGCGAAACGTATCTTGAGGGGAAGCTAACGTGGAAGCCGTTACCCAATGTAACGAAGCGGAAGGCGAAGAAGATTAGGGATATAGTGCATACCGACTTGTGAGCCTTATCGACGACTACAACTGGTTCACCGTAGTCTATCTACAGAAGGAAAAGTCGGATGCCAAGGACCGGATTAAGGAGTATGTTCATTTCTGCGAGAACTATTTTGGTATCAAGCCGAAGGTAATCAGGTCCGATGGAGGTGGTGAGTAAAAACCAAAGGGCTTGCCAAACGGAAAAATCGTTCGCGGCTGGAAATGGCCTCCTGTATGTTGATAGACTCGGGCCTGTAGAAGAAACACTGGGAGGAAGCCGTTAGAACAGCAGCTTTTCTCCAGAATCGGCTTCCTTTCAAGAGTCATCGACAGAACTCCCTCTGAGCGATGGTACGGGGAGAAACCGTCCGTAGATCATCTTAATTTCTATGGCAGTGAGGCGTTCGAACATATTCTGGACATGAGACGAACCAAACTAGATCCCAGATCACGAAAGCTGACGTTCGTCGGTTATGCGTTACCGTATCCTGATAGAAGTTACGGATTTCCTCGATCGATAAGCATGAGATACCAGCTTCGCGAGTGAAGCAATGGAGCATCGCGAATCGAGTTACCATCGACCAGAAGAGACAAACGATCAACTCGATAATCTGAGACCGAGAGCATGAAGGATGATGCTGCCGGCCAAGAGTATTTCAGCGACGCCGAGGAGGAAGCGCAAGCAGTTGAGCAGTTGTCGCCTCAGGAGGAGGGATTCTATAAACCGAAGAATCTACCGGATCGGCCGACCAGAGGAAATATGCCGTCAAAGTTATCGGATTAAGTCGTGGGGATCGCAAGAACCAGGACCGTTCCCTGAGGCCATGGATTCATCCGAATGTGGGTTCGCGCTATGGACGATAAGATGTCATCCCATGATGAGATCGGAACATGGGAGCTGGTCGAGAAGCCACGGGACCGGAAGATTATTGGTAGCCGATGGACCTTCAAGCTGAAAGAAAACGAGGCGGGCCATGTTGTCAAATTCATAGCGCGACTAGTATCCCAAGGCATTAATAAAAAATACGGTGTAGACTACAATCAAGTCTATGCACCTGAGCCACGCGATGCTTAGAACCTTACTTGCAATCGCCGGCAAGCAAGGGTACCTGCTAAGACATTTCGACATAAAAACCTCGTTCCTATACGGGGTGATCAAGGAGGAGGTGTTCATGAACCAGCCTCTCGGGTACGAATTTTGCGGGAAAAAAGATTGGGTCTGTAGGCTAAAACGAAGCATTTATGGCCTGAAACAATCAGCCCGGTGTTGGAGCGAGAAACTAACGGAAGTTTCATCGGAGGTTGGATCTCTCCGGAGTTTGACGGACCAGTTCCAGTTAGCTAAACCCCGACAAACCCAGCCAAACCCCACCAAAACGGCGTACCGGTTTACGTACTCGTTTACGTCGACGATGTGCTGGTCACCGTGGGCTTCAACAGTTTGGGACGAGCAACATACTTCTTCGGATTGGAAATCAGGCAAGAAAACGGATTCTACTCAATAAGTCTTCGTGCTTGCACCGAGAAGCTGATTTCCCGTTTCGGGATGACCGACGCTAAATCGAATAAGACACCGATGGGCATCATCTATCCGCAGAAAACCGTTGACGATGAACCTATGCTGGACTACAGCGGATTGGGTAGTCACGAAACGCGTCCTTAGATACCTTAAGGCGACATCCAAGTGGAAGCTAGTTCTTAGCAAGCCTGAAGCAGTCTTCTGGCCTCGTAGCATAATCGGATGCTGACTGGGCCGGCGATGCTTCAACTCGGAAATCCACAACAGGAGGCGTGATCTTTTTCAAAGGAGGTGCCATCAACTGGCTTAGCAGGAAGCAGAGCTTGATCAGTCTGTCTACAATGAAGGCGGAATATTTCGCTCTGAGCGAGGTAGATCAGGAAGCCGATTGGATTTGAAGACTGCCGAAGGACCTGAACCAAGTAAGCGTTCCAAACCTATTGAAACACGGCAGTATTTCGTGCGGAACCTGTATGATCATCATGAAGTTCGCATGGAGTACTGCCCAACAAACCTAATGGTGACTGACATTCGTACGAAGCCACTCGGCGTCGTCAGGCACAAGTTCTTTTCGGAGATACTGCAATTGGCGGAATAAGGAGTTGGAGCTTGAGGAAGACTGTCGGAGCAAAGCAATCTATGATACTTATCACGGGAATTAGATTAAGTTAAGCTATAATTATTCTTTACTCAGAGAGCGAATGCGAATTCTATGTTTCCCGAATATTCCTGCCTTATGAAGATATTTTGGAAAGCTCCTCTTCTGAATCATCTTCGTAATAAATATGGACGCTTCTCCACATATCAATTTTCCTGAAGCCAAGATCTCTAACATCCGAACGTCAAAATATCCATTGTTTGTACAAAATACTTAAGTTTGTACCCCTAGTAACAAACGTCAGACGGTCCTTATCCAAATCAGACCCGTGACATGTTGCATACTGACAAACGCTAGTAAATAGTATGCACAGAAAATAAAGCGGTCATGAAAATGTAAACGGAACTACACGCTGAAGATAAGATTACCGAAAATACGGTTTTCGATTTTACCGAAAATTAGGTTTTGGTAGCAAAACCTAAAGTATCGGTATAATTACCGAAACAAAACGTTTGATTTCTACCTAATGTTTCAGTAAAGTGGATTTACAGATTTTATACGTTATGATTTTACCTAAATTTGGTTAAAAATTCTCATCATGTGAGCTGCTAGCAGTTTCGGTAAAACATACCGTACAAAAATAAGTAATTATTAATGTTTGTCCCGGTTTTCCAGCAATACCCGAAATTTCGGTAATCCATGTTTACCGATAATTTCAGTATGTGCACTTTTGTGCGATTTTCGGTATTTTTTACCGAATTTTCCGTTTTCTTGTCTTAGCGTGTAGTTCAGGTTGTCAGATTTTTTCCCTCTAAACGTTATTAAGTTTATTATTACGTGATTTAGCTCACGGTTTATTTTTGCTTGTTCTCGAATTCATCACTGCAGTTCATGGATCTGGGCACGATTTTTTTTTCGTGTAGGGTTGCCAGGGCCCTGATTCCAATATTCGACACCAGTCGACCTTATTGTCGGAACCCTTTTTCTAACCGACTGTCATTTTCTTTCCACTCCGTCATTTCTTGAGTTCCATTTCAGATTATAACAGCCAAACCTGTGTCCCGCTAGGTTATGAACGCAGTCCAACACGAGTAATTGGTTCTGAAGTAGTGTAGTGTTATTTGTCACAAGGCAAGACTTGTAGTAATGTAGGGGTGCCTCCATAAGCCTGGATTGGATTATCAAAAGATCTATGCTCGTGTTGTGACGCTCAGGCTGTTTTCGGTCGTCTGCGATGGGCTGGACATGTCGTAAGAATGACGGGTGACAGCTCAGTTTAAATGATTCTCGAAAATGAACCGATGGGCTCAAGAGGCGGAAAAGGCGCGCAACGAGCAAGGTGAAAAGATCAAGGCGACCTGCTGAACCTTCGTACCAAGATGACAACCAATCGTGTCTTCGAGTTTTGGACGAAAAACGAGACTGCAGACGAATGAAGAACATAGAAGTTACGTTACTATTTCATCTGTGACCTGATCAAGCTAGGAAGCATTCGAAAGGATTGTGTCCCCTCTGAAGAGCAGGAAGCTAATATTCTCATGAAGGAGTTGCCGACTGCTACAATCGGTAGGCTACACCAGAAGCTCGGTTTGACGGAATACCAGAATTGAGCAGGGATGTTGAAGAGTACCAATTCTACTATTCGACCCGTGTCCTTATGGTCGGAACCTTTTTTTCTAACCGACTGTTATTTTATTTCTATCATCAAATCGAACCTCTATTGAATCCAGGGTTTTTCTTATACTCCGTATTATCTCGAGATTAATTCTGGATAATCACGCCCAAACGTGTTTCTTGTTATTTATAACTTCTTCGAAAAATACTTCAATAATTATTCGCTATTTTGGAACAAATTTAATAGGGTTTTCAGACTTACAAAAACATTAGTGTAATTCACAAAACAAGAGGGAAAATGTGAACATTTCGACAAAAAGTTTTCATAAGGTCAATGTCGCAAACGTAAACAATGACTTTTTCCGCAAATTTCTCGAGAATGCTAACTTAATCATAGTGAATTATGACGATGATTGTACAGAACAGGAGTTCCTCTTTATAATAGAAGTGGTAGTTTACTTGAGCGAGTTTCATTTTCAAGAAATTCGCAAAAGAAGCCATTGTTTACGTTTGCGACATTGGCCCTTATGAAAACTCCATGTCGATTTATCCTTTGATTGTCAAAATGTCAAAAGTCCTGAATCGATTTCTCATTTGGGCCTAACTGATAAACGTAAACTTTGGTTTCTTCCGTAAATTTTTCGTGGCACAAAGGCTACCCTTGTAAGCCTCCAATTCTATCGGATAGAGGAACTCTTCCTCTTCGAAATGATCGTGGTGGATTGCATGGGCGTGTTTTCAATGACGAGCAATCCACGGAAAAAAGCCATTGTTTACGTTTGTCAGCTAAGCCCTACTGAAAAATCTTTGTCGAATTGTTACGTGCTGTTATATTTCAAACACTTTTTGGAAATTTTCAACATGTCATTTGACAGTCCAGTTCGGTTGTCGACTCAGTCGACTTCTATAATGCGCGAATATACAGTGACAAGTGTTTGAGTCGTGTTGCTCGACTTCTATAATTGGCCCCCTTTTTTAGGGTTATTCCGGGAGTCAAGGTGATGTTTGTCACTGGATGAAGAGAGAAAAGTCCCCTGCAGTGCCGTGACTCTCCATTTGATTTACCCAGAAGAGTCACGTCACTGCAGGGGACTTTTCTCTCTTCACCAAGTGACAAACGTCACTTCGACGCTCGGAATAACTCTTTTTATGTTCTAGTGTCTTATAGAAGTTTAATTCTTGGGCCTTTATTGGCTTTTTTTTCGAGAAACTCCGAAGTGGTCTTAATCCACGTTAGCAAAAATATGGACGTGTTTCTAGTGCTGAACAGAAGACTTACAGTTTTTTGAAGATTAGTAAATTCTAGCAAAATCCTTTGAAGGTCAACGCAGTTTTGCAAGGTTTGAAGAATTAAGAAAGATTTCGGGAGCTGCCATTAAGTTGATGGTCGTTAGAATACAACAATGGCTCTCATGATGGCAGATTTGTATCGTCACTTCGTAATTTAAGGTCGAAAATCTGAGAAATGACAAATTTTATGCCAAACATTAATACAATCTGAACAATGCATTAGGTCCCAAGTAACATTGGGAGATTCTTTTCGTCTACTTTCTCTTTCGTGAATAGTGTGTCTGTTAAACGATTTGCTGAGTATTGAGAAAAAATCGCAGCAAGCCGTGCTTTGAAAATGACGTGTTTTGCTTTTGCTTCCTCGAAAATCAGGAAAGGACCTATCAGAGGTTCAGGAGAAGTATTAAAAACTCATAGACTTCGTAGACTTCTTAGAAGTTTGGAACTTTCTGGAACTTCCCAGGAATTCGAAGATGCAGAAGTTAACAAAAAAACTTCCACGGAGTTCAGGAAGAAACTAACCAAGTAGGGCATTACCAAGAATTTTTCAAAAAATCAGAAACAAACTTCCTCAAAACTTAGGAAGATACGCCTTAGAACTTCCCAAAGATTTGATAAATTAAGAAAGATTTCGCATACGGCCATTAGGGTGATGGTTCCTGGAACACAAAAATTGGCCAGTTTGGATCGTCACTTCGATTTTTCAAAGTCACAAATCTAAAGAATTACAAACATTCAACTTGCCAACCATTAATAGTTTGGGTTCTTTATGCGAGTTAAATGAGTCGAAACAAGTCGCACTCACTTGACGAGTCGATCATTATCGAATCGAGTGAATGGTCTCTCCATTTAATTTGCACGACTCGTTAAGCAGAGCGACTCGTTTCGACTGATTCGGCTCGTAGAATAAGTCCAACTAATGTTTGGAACGTGAAATCTTTGTATTTTCTTAGATTTGTATCCTCAAAAGTTCGAGTTTACGGCCGTTTCACATT
>JASCZW010012567.1:0-23606 GCA_034211315.2 Aedes japonicus
TTCCGTATAGGGCAACGGCAGGCTTTGAAATTGAAAGATACAAGTTGTCATTTTTACTTGCGGAAAAAAATTCCGCTCCATTATTCCTAAGTGAAGGTGATATTTCGTTTCATGCACGCTCAAATAACCTTCTCTTTATTTGTATCACTATTCGCGCCTCACGGAAAATTTACCTAATATTCGTAAAAATTGGAACAACTCATAAATTAAGTTGTTCCGATTTTTATGAAAATTGAGTAATTTTTTCCGTGAGAAAAAAAAGGGACAGTAATACAAATGAAAAGAGAGGCTGATTTAAGCGTGTGCAGATCAATTGTCAAACTTCAGCTTGGTTATTTTGAACAAAATTCCGTAACTCTCTACTTTTTAAGTCGATACTGGCCTAAAGAATGAAAAATTAAATTGGAATTTGTAAGGTTCCCACGCAAACTAATGGGAGCTGTCACTTTCACTTTCGGAAAAATGTTCCGCTTGATTATTCCGTAAGTGAAAGTGACATTTCGTTCCATGCAGATCAATTGTCAAAATTCTACTTGGTAATAATTAACAAAATTCCGTAACCTCTTTCCTTTTGAGGTCGATACTGGCCTTTAGGTCGACAATGGCCTCATCATATTCCTGGTGCAGTTGAAAACCGAATATGGCAGTCGCGCCAATCGATCTTTACTCCAGTTCCATAAGTCCAAACAATGGCGCATTTAGTGCGCTGTATGGCGCATCTGATGCGCCATACAGCGCGCTAGATGCGCCACTGTTTGAATTCACAGAACGGGAGTAAAATCGATTGGCGCGACTGCTTTATTCCGGTTTTCAACTGCACCAGGAATACAACAAACTACTTTCAATTAGAATTTCATTTGAATTTTTCGTCCTATACTTTAACATAGGCGCTGTCAGATTTATTACCACTCGGTTTTGTCTTCTTTTTCAGCCTGAGTTCGTCCATTCTGTCGGTGGATGGTAAAATTTGGTAACCGTCAAGCTTTCTATGGGTTTGTTGTGATTTTTTGTTTTAACTTTTCTTGCATAGGTTTATTTGAAAGTAATATCTGGCACCACTGAAGTGAAAATCAGTTCGGGTTTGTTTTTCAGTCGCGTGTGAGGTGGCTTTTCTGTCCTTCGCGATTGTGAATAAATTTGGGCCGTTCAATTAACTCCCGTCGGTCTTGAATCATCTCGCACGCGAACCGTAGACTTTTCCCGGCCGCCACGCGTTCCAGATCATGGCATAGCAAACAGCTAAGACATCATTATCGCAAGAAATAAAAAGCTGCATCACACGGGACTGGAGAGAAGAGTGCATTTTTTTCGGTTTGTCTACTCGTGTGAGTGTTCCTCCTAGCGTTTGCAGAAGAACGTAGCACGCTGCCGTAGTCTTGCGGAAAAGAGGTAAGAAGAAACTCGAGGTCGCATATCCAATCGACCTAGCAGACCCCTAAAATAAAAGCGGACGAAAGACAAAGATAGAAGACGAAGCATACACACAGCTGACAGTAGTTTCGGTCCAACATATCAGCTATAACTTTTCAAAGGACGTATGTCGCAAATGTAAACAAACCGAGTTTTTCATTCTATCCTGTCATTAATAGCACCCTGTAATGTAGTTGCAATTGCCAAATAACATTATCAAAATTATTCAGTTATGTGCGCCAATTTTCATATGCGACCTATCTGATCCTTTTAAATGTTATGCAAATAGTTCAGTTACACCACACAGCAAGACGACGTATCTGCGTTTGAAAATTATACCCGGTGTATCTGACATGACGCAAGTCGCTAAACGTTCTGAAATACTGCACCGTATCAACCGGTGTATGTTACAGAGCAAGATGTCACACTGACGTATCTAACAAGGTGTAGTGTAGGTGTGGAGTCAGAACCGGTGTTTGTGTTAATTTTTTAAAAAATAGAGCGAAAGTGAATGAAAACCAGGATTTTCTTACTTCTAATAGTATTACTAACGCATGATAGAATGAACAGATCAAATAAAACTTGAAGTAAAGTTAAATAGGACTTAATGAAAGCACTCCGGAACATCAACCTCATTTTTCCTCAATTCCTATCAAATGTTAGATACGTCTATTTGAAAAGTTATGCTTGATATAACATAAGCCGATAAACGTCAAACTCCATAAATAAGACCATTTCCAACATAAGCCATAAGCCAGGAAAGAGAGCGATACAAAAGCAAACACCGCCGTAGAGCAGTTACTACAAACCAACACATACCATGTACTTGCCTCGACTTATATGAACGAGTCCCGTTACGTTCACACATACTTTCATTCATTGAGACGACCCATTCATAGCGGTATCGCAACGGTGTGCGTTCAAATCGGCAGGGAGGCAGTGCTGCCAGTGGGACGGTTAGAGATTATTATTTCAATGAATATGACGTGTTCATGTACGTCGCACTAAAAGATAATCTTTGTTGTTTTCAGTAATTATTGTTGCCTCGATTATCGAACCATTCTTGAAATGTAAAATCTAATAGACAGATCTGAATTGTGCCGTATCAAATTTCATCGGCATCTCGTCTGTTAAAATAAGGTGAAGTTTGAGTATATATTTCTATTTAATGAGTCAAACTTGCTGCTTGCCACTTTATTTTAAAGGCGATGATTTCATGTGGCTTCATGTGGTCAAGGTTGGTTTTTTGAAACGACAAAAAAGAAATCATTTGCTTACCTATGCTTACACTAATATCCTATGGTGTATTTTTAGTTCTGTTTTTTGATGTGATAATTTATTAGCGAATTCTTTTTAGACTCAGTTCCAACCTGGACCGGGTATCGAAATTGGGTCGGCTTGTTATATGTTGAAAGTCAGTGTGTATGGTTTTATTTTTAACTCGTATCGGATTGAGGTTCACTCTGACAATATGTTCGGGTATCGCAAGGTTCAAAAATGAATTCGATATATGTGAGAGAGCTGAGACTTTTGTCAAATTGAATCTTGCATGTTTTGTTCACAAAAGATTATTGGTCTTTTAAAAAAAAAATAACCTTGTTGACAATTTTATTAAATTGAGAAAATGACACTTCGGCAACGCTGCTGTTTTCCAGACGACGAAGTAGTTGTGCTAGGGCTAGTCTTGCTGGGTAGCTCTCACAGACCGTGGGGGTACAAATCGTCAAAAGTTGCTAAGTGCCAAGGAAATTTCCTCTGAAAATAAGAAGTGAACCTACAGCAGAGTGGCTCGCAGGTAACTATTGCCTAATTCTCGATGGCAATCGCCATCAACTGCGAGCTTTCTGCAGCCACTAGCAGGTCAGTGTTAGCGCGTACATTTTAACCCATTTCTGGGACTATCGGAGTATGCGACCTGGGTCTATCCAATTTACGGATGACAGCAGCAGCTGCTTGTCTGATTGCCATAGTACATTGAATTCTAGCTGCACAAGCATTTCGCAAGAACCTTGAAACGTTGAGGTCAATGCGTTTAAATCTCTACCCTTACCGAACTGCAGCAGCAAGTGAAACTGATGAAAAACGGTGTGCGTTTTTAGGTGGAAAAAATCGTGAGCTTCTGTCAAGTGAATATCCTCAGCTTTCCCTACCCAACTACAGGTCATTGATTTTCCTCGTAATTCAATTAGCACCACAAAGAATGATGAACGCGAAGAAGTGCGGTCAAGAGTTGAACATTCCCATTTATCGCTCATTATGAGCGGAGTTGGTGACCTGAAAAAGAAGTCGTGAAATATCCGCTCCCCTTGCGATAATGCTGGTAGCTTGGTTACAATAATATGACGACACACAGCGTTTTTCAGCGTACACCACCGTGTATAAATATGAATGAATGAACTAAAAAGGATTCATGACAGCGGCAGTCGTCTTTGGCAGATGGTTGAGCGATGGTTAGTGTACATGGTGATAAGCAAGTGGAACATTACTCACATACCTATCAGTGCTTGCTTTCTATTTTTCCTTTGTTGATCTTTTGTACCGCATTGTAATTGTATCAATTCGCTACGTTATAGCGAAATCAGAATTGTTGTGCAATAAATAACAAATCATATTGTCATACTGTACGCATGGTAGCTACTGTCGATGGATGAGATATTGAAACACGTGAACTTCAAATACAAATTTATTTATTACGCCTCACATGGTCATACTCGTGTGATTAAGATGCAGAGTGTTTAAAAGTTCTGATAAGCAATCGGTTAGGAAGATAGATGTTCGCTAAATTAAGGTAAGAACTGAACCAATTTCCCTACTTTTTATCATGAGATGTCTTTTTGTATATAATAGTCGCGCTTCTTATCACTAAGTGGTGATCACCGTCCATTAATATGGTGCTAGTTGTAAACGATTTGAAAATGCCTTGGACATTGTAAAGGGCCTGTTCATAAACCACGTAGACTCATTTTTGAAAATCTCAGAACCCCCTACCCCCTCGTAGACTTTTCTCTATACATTTTTTTAATTTTTGTATGGAGCATAGACTTTGATCAACATTTATTCTCGAATCAAATTAACAAAAATTACGCCAACTTACACCGCGTATATTGTGTTTGCTGCCTACAGCCTTCAAGAAAACCGAGCTGTCAAATTAGCACCAAATGTTCGGCTTCACGATTGTTGTTCGTGGATGACAGTCGCTTCAGTATTGTGGTTTCATCCACACGCTAAGACAAGAAAACGAAAAATTCGGTAAAAAATACCGAAAATCGCACAAAAGTGCACATACTGAAATTATCGGTAAACATGGATTACCGAAATTTCGGTATTGCTGGAAAACCGGGAAAAACATTAATAATTACTTATTTTTGTACGGTATTTTTTACCGAAAGTGCTAGCAGCTCAATGAGAGCATTTTTACCCAAATTTAGGTAAAATATAACGATAAAATCTGTAAATCAACTTTACTGAAACATTAAGTAAAATCAAACGTTTTGTTTCGGTAAATTATACCGATACTTTAGGTTTTGCTACCAAAACCTAATTTTTGGTAAAATGAAAACCGTATTTTCGGTAATCTTATCTTAGCGTCTGCAGTCTCCTTTCATATACATCACTGGCCCATTTTGAAAGCTTTGTGAAATGCTCAGGTGACCAACTAAGTCACCAGACATGAATGTGTTCAACCGTTTAAGTCTAAGCATACTCTTTTCCGCTTCTAGTTGCAAGTATTCGTGCAAAGGCAGCAGATTTAGAATTGCATTCAACGCATTTGATGGAGTACTGCGCATCGCTTCCGTTATAGCAATGGATACTAGCCGTTGAAGTTTTGTAAGCTTTTTCTGTGCAGTAGCCTCTTTTGTTTTTGGCCACCACACAAGAGAAGCATACGTTACTTTTGGACGTAATATGGATGTATACCTAAATCTACACTATCATTTTTTGTCTTAAACCCCATTTTTTGCCAAACTTTTTGAGCAAATCCAGAAAGCACTGGTTGCCTTACCGATCACACACTCAAGATGAGCATTCCAGTTCAGTTTGGCATCCAGTATCACTCCTAAGTAGGGTAAGGGGATGTAATGTTAGTCTAGCTCCTTCATTCGGCCTATGTACTAAATGTGTCATTTATTTAGCGATAATCAACAAAATCATGTTTCTATTAGGAAAACCGATGTAATCGAAAGCAATTGAGACAATATTAATCAACTAATAGTAGTTCACTTTCGCGTAATTTTCGATTTCTTGATCATTTGGGGTATCATTATTTCTCTGGTTATGCTGAGCAGAGGAACTACACGATCTTCAAGTGATCTAAATTTGGCTTAATTGAATCGATAAAGCAAGTAATGCAGTCTGGATGTACAGAAAATAGTTACACGAAACAAACTAATTGTTCACATAGCTAAAATAACAATGATTTTACAAGAAAATCGTAGACCCAATGTTGGGGACATATTTTTTTGTATGTTCCCAATTATGGCCTGTTGTATCAATAACGTAGTAAAAAGGTTTTTATTGGTAAAATTTAAAGCGGAAATGCATGAGGTTTCGGTTATTAATAGTCAATTGGCTGATCTAAACACAAACCGAAGGAACAAAATCATTGAATAATGAATTATAATGTTTTCATTATTGAATGGCTGATAAATCATACGTGAACATCACTTAAGTGTTTTAAAACAGTTTTACTTAAGTTTGCTTTGTGAAATTTGTGTTGAGTAAAGCGAATACAGCTGGCATTGCCTTAATTCATAAAATTAGAAAAAAAACCGTACAAAGACTGCATTTAGTAATAAATCCATAGAATGGGACGAAGTTGCATCCATGAATAGACCCAATTTGTCGCCAATAAACCGACATTAAATCCATATCCCTCGAATGTTTCTGACTTTATAAAAAGAGTTGTGTAAATTTTCATGATACATACTACCGAATGTCTTCTCAAACATATCTCAGTAAGTGTATAACTAGTTAAATCTAGCTTACAGCCTCAAAACTTTATGAGTTATAGTAGAAAATGTAATCGATCATTGCATAATAAGCTGAGTCAAGGGACATATACCCTATTTAACCTGTTCACTAAGATGGATCTTTAATCCTCCTAGCTGAAACGCTTTCAGACTAAACTTCCTTTTCCTAGTGAAAGGTACTATCACTTCTTTTGACTAATGGGTCTGTATGATTTAGGATGCGCCTTGTCTCCCTTTCCTACTTTAGGTATGAAGATAACTTTTAGTTGTGTTCATGAAGTTGGAATATGGTTGAGTCTTAAACTTGCCATAAAAATCTCAATTAATGGCGAGATCAACACTGCTTCGCCGTTTTGAAGTAATGCTTGAAATATTCCGTCCATTCCTGCAGATTTGTAAGGCTGGAAAGATCTCAACGCATTTTCTACCCTGACTTTCTTAAAGATTTTATCAGCCAAGTTATTTGCGGCGATTTTCGCTCTAACAGACATTTGAGATTTCCTTGTAGAACTTCTTTCAAAGTCAAGTGATCCATCTCTGATTGGATCTACACACAAAACTGATACAGGAAAATGTGTTTCCATAATCAGCTTTATAATAACTTTAAAATTGTTTACTAATTTGAATTAACTATTCTGCATTTTCTTTATTGTTTTTGATTCCAGCTACTTTTAACGAATATTGTGTACCAAGCAAATATAGAGTTCATTCATTATTGCAAGAAAAAAACATTGCTAGTGTTAAACTTACCAGTCAACTCGTTTGAAATATAATTGAAGAAGCACAAGACATGTAAATTGCGATCAGCAAGTCGCGGCCGAGCGTTGTAGCAAATATCCGGAGAAATTCTCAAGTACTTTTTCAAACAGACGTAACTGATTTTGTAAACAAAGAGGGGAAGTTAGATTCAGACATTATATTCTTGAAACCCATAGAACTTTCATGCTAACAATGGCCACCAACACAAGGAATATATTATCCTTAACATGATGGTGAGGCTACTTCCCGTAAGGGTGCTGAGAGTGTTGAGAAATTTTCGTTTGAATCTGACTTCCCTTCTATGTTTACAAAATTAGATACGTCGGTTTGAAAAAGTACTCGAGAATTTACGAAATGGACGGGTCTCCTTTTGTAAACAAACATTGAAATCGACGGTTTGTAATGAATAAAAGCTCAACTTCTTAAACTAAGGCCGCAATCGGGTAAAAGAAAGCTTCTGCTGACTATAGACTGTATCGTTAATTATGAGTACACCTATGTGTATCTGTATTTAAATGTGTTTCATTTATTTTGCAACTCAAATTCGGGAAAAACCCCATTACATCAGTATTCATTTAATTTTTCGAGATCTGGCCAGCTCTCGCACCTTCTTATTGATGTTTCTCACGAGGTTTTGCACAACCGTTTCGTCGATGGTTTTGCTTACGTTTACCTAGTCGTTTTTGAATTTGATGATGTCATCTGCTCCTCTAGCCTTCTTCCGCAGCTTTCCTTTCATCAAAACCCAAAATTTCTCAATGGCCCTTATTTGCGGACAATTTGGAGGACAATTCCGCAAATTGGACATTAATCTCTTCATACCAGTCCAAGGTGGCACGCGCATAGTAGCAGGATGCCAAATCTGGCCAAAACAGTGTCGAACTTTTGTGTTTTCGGATTAATGGCAGAATTCGTTTCTACTGGCATTCCTTCCGGTACATTTCGGCGTTCGCCTTATTTGCGATAGTGAAAAAAGGTGTCGATTTCATACCGCACTGGCAAATTGCTTGCCAAACCAACACATTTTTTCCAAATTTTTCGCACAAACATTGATTTTTCCGTATTTGGGACATCCCTTACAAGCTTCACGGTGTAAAACTGTGCTCCTGAAAGTGCCCTGTAGTCCAATTTGACGTACGTCTCGTCATCTATGATAATGCACATGTCATTTTTCCGAGTCCGAGTTTTCACGGAATCCGCCTGAATTTGACTGCGTTTCGGACATTTTTGTTTCCGGTACGTCTTCAGAGAATCACGCTCCTTTGTGCGTTGGACCATTCCAATCGTCGTTTTACACTTTTATGGACAATCTCTGATAGATACCTCCTTTTTTCCTTCAAAAACTTTGCAAATTTGTTTGTCCAAATTTGGGTTTGATGCACCTGTTTCTCTAGCACGGCCGGGTAAGTCTATCAATGTGTTATGCATAACAAACCGGTTGATCGCATTTTGGACTTCCGCGCTTCCCAACGGATGAACTCCATGACATTGCTGGGGTAGATCATCTTCAATGCTTCATCAATAAAACGACATCTTCCGAAATTTCTTCGGATCCGCTCATAGAAGCTTTGCTTACACAGCCCCGTGATATTATTATAAGAATATTAAGCACACATCGAATTCGAGGGTTTTTTTTAAATTTTTTAAATATTTCCCCCTGAATCGCGTTGATGATACCGTAACAAAAACACGCTTAACTATAAACCAAACATGAACACGAAATGCTGCAGTTGTAAGATATTTCAAATTTCTGCCTCCTCAACACCTTTAAACCAATGTCGATTGCTTTTTCTATGTCTAAAAGAAGCATTTCCAGCAGCTTTGTTTGCCCACGGGGAAATCCAAACTGTTCATATGCAAAAATTGAGTTTGTAATCAATTCCCCAAGAATTACCAAAAATATTTTCGAAAATATTCAGATACTCCCTGGAAACCTGATCCTCAATAGTAAGACCCAAACTAAAATTATGGAAGCTGTCAAACTGCTTAGCGAGCTTTTTCGCATTTGTGAGCAAAATTTTATCATCCATAAGCGCTGGGATGACCCGTAACACTTGCAGATCCCCTTTCCGTGGTGCGTTAAGGGGTATCAGCTCTACTACCGAACCATAGTCCGAATTAATTCAAACTAGTCAAAGGAACATATATTAGTCTTTATAACATTTTATGTCTTGTGATAAGTGACAATACTCGGATTGAGCCACCGAAGATGAGCTTGGAATAAGGAAACCATGGTTAGTCTTCATTTATGTGAATTCTCATTTTCTATTTGATGTTCTATAGTTTGAAGTGGTTAGGACTAGGGTTCTGCTACATGGTCAGTATCGGAGTCATTGATTGTTTTGTTTGCAATGAATCCGGTTTTGAGTGATAAAGTGGCGCGCATTTGAAGAGTGCTCGCATACATCAAATGGTTTAAATAGCGGAAACTTTCAATTAACTCATACGAGCTGTGTTTGTGAGATTACTTTGACAGCTGGAAATATACTTTACCTTGTTTTCAGGGTTCTTTGGTTTTTGTTTGTACAATGAGGGAACGGAATGAGCATAACAAGATCTGTCAGCCCGTTTACTGGATAGTACTCATTCGAAAGAGACCGTTATTAATTTTCGAAAAGGACACTGAAGACACTTCCATCTTAGCATTGTTCTTTGGTAATAGCCTGCATAACAATTGCATTTAAATCACCGAAATAATTCAGACCTATGGCGTGAATGTTTCTGAAGGTCACCCTTGAGTAAGTACATTTTGCTAGTCAGTGCATTGAAAAGACAAATAGACAGTTATAAAAGTCATTTGGCCAAACTTTGTTTCAACTGAATCTCCCAAAGTTTCAAAAACTTTGGCTTTAAATGAAGAAAGAATGTTATGTTTGATACGCCTGTGGACAATGATATCAACGCCATCACCCGTTCCAACACAATTCTCCCTATTGAGGAATCCAACTTGAAAAAAGAAAAAGACACGGAGTGGTGATAAATCTGACAGCTCCCAAGTAAAATTATAGGACGAAACTTTTAAAATGCTTCTAGAAAATTCAAATAAAATTGTAATTAAAAGCGGTTTATTGTATGATATAAGAAAAATCCAAACTTTTATTATAGTTTTTGACGTATAAGCTTTTTGGGCATTTTTGCATAAAACCTTTTTAGGCATTTTATGCATAATTCCAGTCTTCATGCAAAGTGCCTACTCTGAAGTCATAATTGCATACTTCAGATTTACTGTGCCCCACACATGCAAATAAAATACATCATAATGTAGGAACATGTTTTTTGTTGATGAGATTGATGAAATGCAGGAGAAAGTTTTCATTTCCGATTATAGTATCAATAGATATAGGTCAATCTAAATGATCTAATATGTGCCGCGTAGCCGGCCTATGATACTGGATTCAGGATTGGCTTGCAAAACCCCTTTTTTTTGTTATCACTTTTTTCCGGCAAAGCCAGTCAACTAGAACAAATCGATATTTCCACTTTGATGATAGGCTTGTTTTTATGCATTTTTCCTATCACACTGGAATAAGAAAAGAACTTGAAAGTATTCATTTTTTGGGATTAAAAAGTAGGCATTTCTTGACGTATGGAGGATGTTCATTAAAATGCATAGAAGGTAGTCAAAAAATGATTACTTAGAATTACCGTGCAGGAAACAAATAGCGCTTCCTGGTGAGCAAAAATCCAACTAGTACACTGTTAATATGATGCGTCTGAAATGTCAATCTCAACGTCAAACTCAATTGACAGTTACACCTTGTTCTTACCTTATACTAGCGACATAACATTTTCGTCACAGCAAAATCGACCAAAATCTGACTAAAGTCTAACCTTCATAAAAAATTGCAAAAAAAAAAAAAATGTATGGAGAAACGTCTAAAGCTGAGATCACACTGTTTGATGAAACACCAAATATTTGGCAAATTTGGTCACCGTGTGATCGCCAAATATATTTGACCAAATAATGCTACGGAAAATATTTGATTTGTGTTTGTCATTCTAATTATTTGGTAATTTGTAAAATAGTGTGATACCCTTTGTCAAATATATTTGCTCAAGTCTAACAAATAATTTATTTGACACTCTGGACATTCTTAACTGGCAAACATGAGCAAATTCATACACAGAGAAAAATAAGCCAATTCATACACAGAAAAAAACCGTTCTAAAAAAAATCCCTTCATGTTATCTTGATTTTTTTCACGAATGATGAAACATAGTCACAAACCATTTCAGGACCATGTCGCTTATTGTTGACAACCGTTTCCGTGTTTGTTACGATATTTACCCTTAGTAGATATATAATAAGCCTTGCGAAATATTACCAGACGCAGTTCGGGCAAATAGCAAAAACTAATGTTGTTTTGTGGAAATATTAACAGATTGCTCAGAATTTATTTCAGAGACCTTCAAGATATCAAAGAGCTCAAGGAAATCCTCTAAATAATTTTTTCAAGATTGCAGGGTTCTTCAGGAATTATTTTGGTGGTCTTCAACAGTTCAAAAGTTTAAATCACGTTTCGTTTTTTAGAAACCAGTTTGCTCAGAAACTTAATAATAATCCGAGTCCTTCAGGGTTTCAAAGAAAGTCCTAAGCATATTTCAAGACTTCAAGATGAACAGCGATTTAATACAGTATAATAACAAACAATGTCCTCCCTTAGCTCAGTCGGCAAAGGCTAAGCTACAAAGCAAAACCATGTTGGATGAGGCTTATACTTGCCACACAATCATACTAATGCAAACATTTTACTTAGCATTGAAAACTCTCAATTAATAACTGAGAAATTGCATCTAGAACACTAAGTTCCTCAACTTAGATGCAGGCGTTAAGTCCCAGTAGGGACGTCCCAGGTAACCAATAAGCAGTTCCAAAGCATCTTTACGGCAGCCTATCAAGCATTTAAGTCGCCTTAAATGCAACATAATTGCCACTTTTGGCCCAATATACGGCTGCTTTACTGCAATGCTATAATAATGCTTCATTAATGCTATTTTGCATTCGAAATGCTTATTACAGGCTACAAGCATTTAAATAGCATTTGAAATGCAGCTTTACAACAGATAGCATTCAAGATGCTGATATAATGCAAATATAATGCTAATATAATGCTCGTAGCATCTGAAATGCAGATTTAGGGTTGATTTACTGCATATGCTAATGCTTATTGGTTTGGTAACTAAAATTTATATACTTTGTGTTGAGTTTGTATCAAAAAAACACCAAGTTAGATTGTCCCATGTTGAAGTTCTAGGCATAAAAGTCCCACTACGACTTTTCTAAAGAGATCTTAGAAAAAAAAATTGATTTAAGTTTAGAACATTCTTTGTAGGAACAACTCGACACTCAGCATTGATGAGGGGCTTATATGCAAACTCCAACAATAGCTTTGACATGAAAACATTGACATTAAGTTGTCTATATAAGCTACCATTTGCATTTGATAGAACTGTGTTTCTAACGATGATATGGTGTTGAAAAATAATCAGAATCATGATAGGAGCATAAACAATAATGCACATGGTATGTCTATTTGAAAACTTAAATTCTATCGCCAACGATTCATCAATACATCATGCAGTGCAACTGATATGCCTAATATTTTCTGCTGCAAGGCAAAATTCTACGCATATCAGTCCCACTAAATATTGTACCTCGTATTTTACATACAAAAATAATCTTATTGTTTGTAATACCACAGATTCCATCGAAACTCAGCAACATCTTCAAATGCCAATCATAAATTTGTGGGTTTTGTAACGAGTATTACCAGCACTACACAATAGTGATGCAAAACATAAAACGCTTTTTTCTCAACTACAACTTTTGCAACATGGGACAGTTATGCGTAGAACGGCAGTAAAGGATATGAAAGATCTTGGAAAAGTTCAATCAATATTTTCTTAAAACTTCACAACAATCAGGAATTATTTTCTAGACCTTGTATGTATCATCCATTCAAGCCCCGTATCTCTGACATTTTTAATGTTACCGGTTATGTTATGTTATGTTGTTCAGAAATTATTTCAAAGACCTGCAGCATATCAATGATCTTGAGTTTCGAGGACTTCTCTAAAGTTCAGTAGGGCTGGTAGCAGGTCACTTTTTAGTGACTTGGTCACTATGTTGAGCCACTAGTCACTAAAAAGTCACTATTTGCATCCAAAAGTCACTAAAGTCACTATTTTTCGGAAAATGGTCACTAAAGTCACTATTTTTGTACCGCTGATTGTGAAAAGTTAAAAAAAAACACCTGTACCTATTGTACAATAGGCAACCAAATTGTGCGATCTGGCCGCACTATATAATGTCGAGAAATATACACCAAAAATCTAGATGCCCTGGTAAACGCTATCCCGCCTGGAAGACCAATTTACATTATGACATAATCTTAACTTAACTTTGTATAGTCCATAAAGTTATTGTTTCGATTGTAGGCCTTAAGATTTGAAGGACAGTTTGAATGACCTGAAACTAACAAGGTTACCCAAGTAACCACAAGCATTATATTATTGCACTTATTCAACTCAAAATTAGCATCGGTAATGCGGATCGCATCAATTCAACAGTTGTCAAGTAATGACGCGTTAGATTAGCTTAAGAATGTAGTTATTGCATTACCAATGCAACAATGCTACTTTAGCAATGTCTTATGGCATTACAAAAGATATAGCATTTGTTCGATCTTAGTGGGGCCCTTTTCAGCTTTAATCCAACTTCAATGATGCATATGCCCGATATATGCATGCTATTACAGCCTCGAGGTTACTTGGGTATCCTATGATGTCTGTAGACGTTTTAGAATATTAATTGAATATGTTTGAATATTTATCGTAGCTTTGTATAGCCCAAAAGGCTACGGTTACTAACGTATATCTTAAGTTCTGAACTCAAGGTCAGTTTTTATAAACCTGAACATCCCGAGATAATTTGATAGTGACTGGTGAGCTTACAGTAGCTTCATTGAATATGTTTGAATGCATATCGTAACTTTTCATAGATTATAAAGCTAACTTTACGACTATAGATCCTAAATTCTGAACTCAAGGGCAGTTTTGATGACCTAGATATTATTTGATGACCTTTAAAAAAATTCACTTCAGTCCAAAAAGCTGTAGGTTTTAATCTACAATTCAAAACTTAAAATCTACAGCTGGATGTAGATTTTATGTTTTTAATTCCAGGACAGTTTGGATAACTTAGAACATCCGAAGATTATTTCATAATGTGTTCTTTCAAAATATTCAATGAATATGTTTCAATACACGTCGAAGCTTTGCAAAAACCCAGAAAGCTTTTGTTACAACTGTAGTAGGTCCTATGTTCAGATCTAAAGGATAGTTTGAATGACCTGGAACATGTCATACTGCTTCATAATGTGTTTGTCTTGAAGAATACTAATTGAGTATGTTTGATTATTTTTGGTAACTTTGTATTGCCTCAAATTTACTGTTATAACTGTAAATCTTAAGTTCTGAAAGCCAAGACAGTTTGGATGACCTTGACCATCCCAAGATTATCTTATTGTGTATATTTAAGTTCGAAAATATTCACTGAATGCACTTTGTGTAGCGCAAAAAACTATTGTTACTATCGTAGATTTCAAGTTCTGAACTCTAGGACGGTTTGGATTACCTAGAGGATCTCAAAGTTATAAAATAATGACTGTTGACCTTTCTAAAGGATCATTGAATATGTTTGAATACAGATGGTCACCATATAAAGCTAAAAAAAACTACTGTTATAACTTTAGATTTTATGTTTTGAACATAAGGACAGTTTGGTGTACCTATAATATTCCTAGGTTGTCGCATTATGTATTCTGGCCTACCACGCTATTCAATAATTATTGTTAAATACGTTTTTGCACACTCTAAAACCTACTGTTACAACTGTAGATCATATGATATGAACTCAAGGACAGTTTGGATGACCTACATCATCCCCGTTTATCTCGTGATGTTTTTTCACGTTCGAAAATATTTACTGAATATGGTTGAATAGCGTAACTTTGTATAGTACAAATAACTGTAGTTACTACTGTCGATCTTAAGTTCTGAACTCGAGGACAGATTGGATGACCTAGAAGATCATAAAGCTATCAAATAATGACGGTTGACCTTCCAAAAGTTAATTCAATATATTTGAACACAAATTATATCCTTATATACCCCTAAAGGCTAATGTAGATCTGAACTTTTGAACTCTAGTACATTTTGGAAGACCTAGAACATATCAGAAAGGTACAAAAATATATAACATTTATCAACGAGATTTTAATAATACCCCAGACAACCACATATCGTATAACATTGTTGAAATACTATCGTATATTCCTATATATTTAGTCAAAATCGCAATTAATTGTGGCCTTTATCGTATTATGTTTAAGTTAAATCGTAAAGAATGCAAATTTTCGACTTCTATGCGATGTGTCATTTATTCATCGTACTGCGTAACAAACTAAATCGGATATACATCGCTAACCTTTTTAAATCGAATTTGTTATTACAGATTCAATCGCATATGATATCAAATAAACTCGTTTAAGAAATCAATGAAATTTGCACGTATATGGCCTCCACTTTTGCACGTATAAGCCATATTTTTGCGTTCAATACGATTTGTTTACTTACATATATGTTTGTATATCATAAAAACAACTTTCAATATACGTGCATTTTGGTTGTCTGGGACGTATGCATATGATAACATTCTAGAACAACGCCTTACACTTTTAATAAGGCATTTATTTTTTCTTCCTGAACTTCTTAATATTCAGGATGTTCTAGGTCGTCACCATCCGTTACATGCAGTGAAAGCTCCAAGTATGTTATGAAAATCACAAAGTTACTTCCGATTCAGGTCAACTATGATCTTCTTATTGAGGAATGGAACTTGTTAAAATGCTAGGTGCTGACCTTAAGTACTTAGTAGCGAATTGAGGAGTAGTTGTTTACAGTTGTTTTCTAAGAAAACGGCTGTAGGTGAGCCTAAATACCCTCTGGCGATTAAGGTGGTGAAAACAGCTTCACATGGCAACGGCTCAAAAAAGGAATTGAGAAGCAAGATATTTCAGAAGTAATTCTAACACAGGCCATGCTTTCAGCCGCGTTTCATCCTTGCGTATAGACCTGTCTTTGCAAAAACGAGCTGCGGACCAAGTGCAGGAGGCCTTAGAGAGAAAACAGTTGCTTGATTTTTTTTTTCGAAACAAAAAACAACTCAAAAAGTCATACTGGGCTGCCGTATTATTCATTTTTGCAAACGGGGGTGATCACTTAGCTAATTTTTACTGTACTTAGACAGCAAATGTATAAAAAAATTAAAAATACTAAAATTTGGAAATCACTTTTTAGTCACTTTAGTCACTATTTGGTCACTTTTTGGCGACTATTTTTATTATTTTAGTCACTAAAGTCACTATTATTTATCCATAAATCCGCTACCAGCCCTGCGTGAATCGATCTCCGAAGTTTTGAGGATTTATCTGTAGTTTCGGGAACTTCCCTGCATTTCCTGGATTCTCTGAAATTAAAGAAGGCTTATCTGAAATTTATGGGACTTCTTTGCTGCTTTGGAACTTTACTGAAGTTCTCGAGCCTTAACTGAAGTTCTCGAGCCTTAACTGAAGTTCTCGAGCCTTAACTGAAGTTCTCGAGCCTTAACTGAAGTTCTCTGGAATTAGTTTTTCCCAGTTCTCAGAAGTTCTTTTAACTTCACTGTAATGTGTACGTGGTTTATGAACAGGCCATAGTTGTAGCACAGAGAGACGGTCAAGGAAGACCAAAATTAGTCGATAACTTTGTGTAATTTTTCAAATCTCTATCAATCGCTAGCATTCGCAATCGCTTCTTCACTAACGCAACGTAGTTCACTTAGTCGAGGTGCCCACTGATGTGGTGAAGTTGCGGCATCTGCTAGCATGTCAAAATATCACGCCAACGATCGGCCAAACGATTCTGAAACGATGTTTTGACGCGCAAGTAGATTCCACATAGAGGCTACATAACTGACAGATTGGCTTTTTGCTTATTACTTATTGTCATTTGGCGATTCGTTTTAAATTGATGGTTGTGGAATTTTACTCACGCTGAGATTCAAGCATGGCATAACAACTCTAGTCCCATCATACGCTTTGTTCCTAGACAGAATTGATTGGGAATCGATGACGATTGTAATTTTAAGAAATTGTTCTGTAGAAATTAGTTTTTCATTGTAAACAGCAGTATTTTCGAGTCTTAAACTACGAACGCGGAAAGAATTATTTACTGGGCGCTGAGCACTTTTTTCAAAAAAATTACCTAGTTTTGCTAAAAAAAAGGGAGGGGGGGTAAGGGCCTATTCATAAACCACGTAGACTTATTTTTGAACATGTCAAACCCCCCCCCCCCTTCGTAAACTTTCCTCCATACAATTTTTTAAATTTTTGTATGGAGCGTAGACTTTTGCCAACCCCCCCCCCCCCTCCCCCAGAAAAGTCTACGTGGTTTATGAATAGCCCCTTACATGTTGGATGAGTAATTCGATTTTTAAGCGAAACTGGTTATAATTCTGGATCAACAATAGAAAAGGGCCCATCAACATTTGTAAACAAACACTTCTGAGCCCGTTTTCTCGCAAGCCGCTGGCTACACACGCAAACCTACAAAATCGTGTAGGGGAAACTTTCCCCTACATGATTATGGTATTGGTTTGCGTGGGTGGCCTACGCTTTGCGAGGAAATAGGCTCAGAAGTGTTTGTTTACAAATGTTGATAGGCCCTTTTCTATTGATGCTCCAGAATTCAGAGAAAAAAAAGTATGCAGCGCTGTTTAAATGATTTTTTCCCGTAAACAGTACATACAATAAACAATCTTTTGCTTTATTAGGCTGAAATGATAAAATGTTTTTATATTTTGCAATAAAACTTACGTTTACATTTATCCTTCGGCACTGTTGCTTTGAACTGTAATTTTATTTTTGCGTGTTCGGTTAAAATGTTTAAGAACGGCTCTACATCATCCGAACCAGCGTCGAAGTTCGATTTTAATCTGCCAACGAATCTTTTAATCTGCCAATCGGAACCAGCATATAAAATAAAAACGTCCGAAAACGAGAATAAGGAGGCTTAATTAAAACAAATGCGATCAATCTCATCTCTAACTTATGCGAAATCTATCTTTTCCAGGAACCCAACCCACAGTAACGGTTTTTTTCAAAGCGCCGGATATTGCGGGTAGATATTTGCGCTCTTAGCCACGTTGCTTGGAGATAACTTGCAGAGAACGCGTGAACGTTGTATTTGGTAAACTAGCTCCAATAACAAAATGAGCAACAGAGACAGCATCAGCTTGGCCAAGCTGAAAGGGCAAAAATGGCGGTTGTTCACAGATATTTCGAACAAGTTGCACGGGATGGAATGTAAGTATTAGGCAGCGTTGTTAGTCAAATTGCTAACGAATAACAAGCCTCGTATCCTGTAAGTTTATACAAATAAGTACCTGACAATCCTTTTCGTTCATTTGCAGCTGAAGATGAGGATATTCCAATAAGCGAACTTGGTGGTGAACACCGCAGCAAATCATCCAAGTCCCATGGTAGTCACCATAAAAGCTCTAGCAGAAATTCGTTATCTGCATCGATGGTGCCCAGCACAAGTCACCATCGGAGCAGTTCCAGCAACCGGCAGAGGGGTAGCGTGATGCGACTAGATAAGGCCGATATGGGACTGTACGGATTGTGCCCAGAAACCGATCCGTTCTATGCTGTAATCTGTGATATTTGCGGCAGTGTGGTTAAACCACAAGGCCTTCAGAAGCATATGATAAACCGTCACCATTCCTACTACAGTCACGCTACCAAGAATCTATCATCGTTGCGCGATCATCACTTCAATCACGAATTGTCTGCTCGGGTCTGCATCAGTTCTAGTGATTCTAGTAGGTCCGATAAACTGCACCAATCTAGCACTTTGAAACGCGATGATTTGGATAACACACCACTCAAGATCCGAAGTAGCAGTTCTAGCTCGAAACTGAAAGGCAAAAATGGAAAGAGTGTTTCTTCTTCGCACAGCTCTTCACACCACAATGGGAAATCGTCCAGCTCCGGTAGTACTTCAAACAGTTTCAAATTGTCTATACACGAGTCTAACCCATCGACAGAGTCCAGCAGCATGGTTCCTAATTTCCGGGATCAGCTGAAAACCGAATCTTCTTCAAGTTTAGCCTCGTCCCTAGACAAAAAAGCCTCGTCCGCTTCTACCTCATCTGGTGTCAGCAGTGATAGCACCTCATCCATCAACACATCGCCATCGGGAAAGGGGGGAAAGCGGAGCAGCTCCAAGGTGGCCTCCTCCGCTTCCTCGTCTTCATCCTCATCTTCGTCATCATCCTCTTCTTCTTCATCGTCGTCCAGTACGACCAGTGGAAATGGTAGTAGCAGTAGTAGTAGCAACAGCAACAAAATGCAGTCTTCCACCAGCGATAGGAAAAACGAAAGACGAGAATACGATCCAGAGAAGCACTGTGGTGTGGCATCTGTGGATGGTAAACGCCACTGTACCCGCCCATTGAATTGCAAGTCACACTCACTTTCTTCGCGACGCGCTGTATCAGGTAGAAGCAAGAACTTTGATAAATTATTGTCCGATCAAAAGAGCAGCGCACCAATTAAGGATGAGGTAATTGTTAGGTTTTGTACAAATTCGTACTCCGGTATTTATTCGACTATTTGCTTGCAGACCTACATCGAAGTTGAATCATCGAGCAACTCATCATCGAGCTTCGAAGCTCGTTCGGCTGGTGTAGAAACGTCTTTCAACGCATCAACCGATGGTACCCATCTCCTGTACACTCCCGAAAAATCTAGTCCTCGCAACGAAAGTGCTTCATCAACCCCAAGCAGTCTCAAAACGACCAGCAGTTCCAGCATTGCTTCATCTCCATCGGCGAAATCATCGGAATCCAAAAGTGACCGATCGAAGCATAAAGTGCGTTCTTCTGCTTCTTCGTCGAAAAATATTGTTTATCACGAACCATCACAACAAATGCAACAAACCTTGGCTCCACCGACAGCATCGATCCCTGTAACTTCCGTTCAGTCCAATCCCATTACACAACAGCGAATCAAGCAGCAGCAACAGCAAATCGCTATCCCCGATGCGGCCGAAATTCTCGCTCAGCACTTTGTCGAGGAAAATCCCAATACGGTTCTCTCGGATGCTACAATTGTAGTGGATCCTAACACAAACATGCTAAAGCTGTCCGTTTCCGGTACGCTTCATCCCACAAACGACAATGAAACTCCAGAAGAGTCTATACAGCAATTCGCTACCAACCTGATGCAGGAACAGTTGACCGTTACGGTTCCCTTATCTGTGATATCTTCAATGAATATTTCCGGAACTAATTTGGTCAGCGTCAATGCCGGGAGTGATGATCCGACTATGATTACATCGACGACTGGTGCCTTGAATGATGGCACGACCGTTACTATGCATACTGGGGAAATTTTAGCTGCGAATGACACAACGACTGAGGCGGGAATCACCAGAACGGAACAGTTCATTCCGGCAGAACTGATCAATCAATTACCGCTTGTGCAAGCTGCAGATACTAGTGAATTACATGATCCTAATCAATATATAACAACATCTACAAATCAAGAGCTGAGTGAGCATGCACTAATCTCGAATTACAGCGATCAAATCAATTACACCCTACAAACATTGGCTCAAAACCTGCAGAATGCTGAACAAATGACTGGTCAAACCCTTCAAGCAGATCTAGCTGAGAGCATAGACGATATAGTTCCAACCATTAACTTGCTTCCGGCCTCAGCAAATCCGCTGGTATTGCCTACGCTTCAGGCTGATTTGACAGATTCTATCATACTGACTCCGAATCAACTCACTACAATTTCCCAATCTCTCGTTGATCAACACTTCATCGAAAATGTCACGATGAAACCGGAATTGGAAATTCTAACCGTAAATACACCTGTAGATATATCCAAATTGAATCTTCTGAGAACTGTCGACGATGAGTTCATAAAAGAACGCCAACAACAACAGACTAATTCCATGTATCATGCACAAATTGACGAGTTCCGTGGAGTGAAGATGTGGTATAGTAATCTGCCCAAGCCACTTCATGTGAACAATTTCCAGCTACGAAAGCTAGGTGGTGGATACGTTGTTAACCGAAAATTGCTGAATATTCGCAAAAATTTAGTCAATGAATCAAACAACCTAGCTAAATCGCTCAATTCGCAGTTATCTCCTATTGGCGGTCCTCGCAGTGCGCTCAATTTCAATACGTCCGGTGCCCGTTCCGGAGATCTGCTTTCGCCAATCTCCGGAATGGGCAAAAGCAAGGAAACCAATGGCGGTTTAGGCCTATCAGGTTCTCCAGTAAGCAACCGACTCGGGCAGGTCAACCGAGGCCAACGACGACTGATACTGCCACAGGCTTCAATTAAGAAACCTACCGAAAAGACTTCCTGTATGCTTAGTAACGCGTACTTTAAAAATCTAATTAGTTCAATGCAACAGCAATCTACTAGCCATCAAAATAGCAGCAGTACGCCGAGTCTTAAACGACCCGCCTCATCGTTGACCTCATTGTCCAACAAACGCTTGAAAATCATTAATAATTTGCAAAACTCAACCGCCCCACCACAGATGCTGCTGCAGGGCAGTGGAAAAGTAAAGCCAAAAGTATTATAATTAGTGATTAGGATCTACAAACTCGATAGCTCCGAAGGCGACACCGACGACAGCGAATAGAGAGTTCAAGATCCTGGAGTACACAACAAATGGGAGAAAGGAATACACTTAGTCACTCGAGTGCTGAACACTGTTGCTGCAATTACAGCCCCGGTTGGCTCTAGCGCATAAACGGGAATATTATGGACTGACCGAAGTTAATATAATGTTTGTCTCTACGTATATATACTTATAAATAATCAAAATAATTGAACAAATATTATGGTAGATATAATGACACATTAGAAAAGCCGATTTTGGGACAAACTTTTAAATAAATTGTAATTTCCGATCGTACATGAGTTTGTTCTTGTTTGCTTGTTAAACTTTCTCAGAGAAAGCTAACGAGTATAATGAATCGATTTATTTATTTCAAAATAGAAGTGTAAAAAGTATGAGTAAATATCTTCTTTTGCACAATTTACCTAGATGGTTTTTTTTTACTTTCTAGGCAGAATCCTACTAGATACGTCCCCCGTTAGCGTAAATGTACTGCAGATTGCTTTCGTTGGTAAGCTGTTTCCTAGTAGTAAGATGCTACAGAGTATTAGACGTTTGTTCTAAATGGTTGAAACCAATAAAACACTACTTTTTGAGGTACATTGGAATTCGAACTTCAAACGAGCACCGTTGTTGGAGCAAATTTCTGTTGAAAATATGGAACATGGCACGATTTGTGTTTCCTTGTGCAACTTCACCTAACAGTTGATAACCGTAGCAAAAGTTGGTGGTGATCTAAAATCTAGATCGATAGTTGATGTGCGAAGCGTTGCTGAAATTACAGAACGCTATAAAGAAAAACACACGCAACTGACGTATATCTATATGACATGAAACAAACCTACATGAAACAAGACTAAAAAGAATGAATGACAAAACTAGAGTTCTGTAATTTAATCTCTTTTTGTAATAAATCCAAATACACGTAAACTGAAATTCCGTGTTTCAAATGTTCTTTGAGAAAGGTGCCTTGACCAGCCAACTCGGAAAGATGACCAAATCAACGATGACTCAATCATACTACCCAAAATTTCCACTATGCAGGTTAACATCAGGTGGGTGGTTTCCGTAAAAGGGAATAGCTTTTCAAATTACTTGCTTAGTTTGCATTCTGTTCAAAACAAAATGAAGCGCTTAGGTGTTCTCAAACAGTATTTTCATTATCATTTTCAAGCACAGAAGGGGGTCTTCAGGGTAGAAGTATACTTTTGGTATCACAGAATAATAACCACAGGGATCTAGTGAACCATGCTGAAGAAACCGGATATCAAGGGGCTGTTGAAAATAGTGTGTAGTCCGAGTAAAGGAAATTCTCGTGAAAGATTGAAAAAGGAACCAGAGATTTTTGACTTTTACTGCCTATCGACACTATCCTGTGACCTTCTGAATTAAACTTTAGAAACGTTTTGTATTCTGTTTAATACTATTATCGGCATTCTACTAACAAGCAGGTGTCATAAAGTGACCAGGATAAATCTGTTTATATTCATCAAAGGTATGTAGGGATCGATCATACTAAATGCTTTAAGTTACCTAATTTCAACTAATTTTAATTTGGTAATCTAATACTTATTTCATTATCAGTAGTTTACTTGTGGTAACCGATATAGAGAAGAATTGTTCTATGGTCTTCGGCTACTCGCCTCCCTAAGCGGACTCTCCGTGTCGTACTCTTTTCATAAAACCTTAGCCTTTAATTCTTTGTCATAATCTGTC
>JASCZW010012568.1:0-28088 GCA_034211315.2 Aedes japonicus
GGTATGCTTATTCTTTCACACTCATCATGCACATGCCAATATGTCACTCTGGTATCAACTGATAACTGTGGAAGTTTATAAAGCTAAGCTTGGCACTGCCGCAAGTTAATAATTATTTACAATTATTGTGAAAGTTTTGGTGAAATGCCAAGAAATAAGAAAGAAGACTGGAGGCAGCCTGTCAGGTCCTCAACTTCTGGATGGTGGTTCCATTTCCATTTTTAACCCAAATAATCGGTTGTCTCCTAGCAAATTTACCTCTTCCATAGATGCAAACCACAAAACAACGGGGCTGCAAAGAATACAGGTTATGGCACTGACATTACGTTAACGTACAACCAACAACAAAGAAGGTAACTAGCGATTTGAAGTTGGATCACTGCTGAAGAATCCCCTCGGTCCGAAGTATACCTTGAAATCCAGCACCTGGCTGTACATACTTGCGCTCTTTCTGAATCTGCTGTGTTATCTTGACAGAATATTTGAGAGCGTGTTCGTGTGAGTTATTAGGGGCCCAATATTAAAGCTTGGGGCTGAGTTAGGACCGGTGACAGCTAGTACTGATTGAGCCAAGAAAAAAAATCAGAGTATGAGCCTGGGACTTCCACTGGTTCTGGGAGCAATCCATGATAATACCATAGACTCAACTCTAAGACCAGTAGGTCCCATACAAATACGTTTTTTTTCCTTGGTTATTTAGTATTTCAGCACATCGGTCCCAAGCTCGGTCCCAACCTCAATAATGCGCCCCCTATAATGAACTCACAACGAACACACTCTCAAAAATTCTGTCAAAAATAACACAGCAAATCAAAAACAAAGGCGCAAATATATATAGCAAGGTGCTGGCTTCCAAGGTGCACTTCGGACCAAGGGGCTCTACAACAGTGAACCACCCCCAAATCGCTAGCTGCATATTGATTGTTGATAATACTATGCATGCAGCCAGAAACTTATTTCTCAATTACATTTAACATCTTATACAAACGTGAAAGCTCGTGATAAAATCCTGCCTCTTCTTCAATTTTACTTTAATGTTCACAAAAGGTTACTTAAGAACTTGCTTCGAACTTCAATAATGTCTATCACAAAACTTATCTAAGGTGCGAACCAAAGCATTGATGGCTTTTTCTCCAGTTGGCCATTAAATTGATGTTGATGGAACTGTTCATAATTTTAGATAAATATATTCGCGTTGGGTTATGTACTTACAGTCAATCTTAAAATTGAGCATACACCCATGACGTGAAGAACTTTTAGATTATTTTGGGGGGATAATACTTTACAAAAATATTATTGGCACAATTCTATAATTTCTCAACTTGCGAAGCATGGACTTCAATTATTGAAAAGGATTTTTACAAAATTTTAATCGAATAAACTTCCAGAAATGAAGCATTTATGATGTTACAAAATTAAGCGTACATCTTTACTATTTTCAAACCAATTCTAGACAAAACCGTCAAAAGGTCAAAAGTAACAATTGTAAACAATGACTTAAAACATAAATTTCCGGGAAATGCCGGTTTGCTAACATCTGTATTCACTACCGACGGGAACATAATAGCTCCCTGTATTTGTTTCTGGTGCTATTTTGTTTGCGGGAGCAAGCAGATCCCAATAAAATATGCTAGAAGTCATTGTTTACATATCTCAAGTAATTCATATAGCGTAATTAAGGGCCATTTGTAAACAATGACTTCAAATGTCGATTTCTCTTGAATCTTAAATCATTCGAATGAAAGTGCATCTGGTAGAAGAATGTTTGTTCTACCATATGAATAGCTGGATGTAGAAGGACTCACGTAATTCGTAAGAGATCGACGTTTAAAGTCAATGTTTACAAATGGCTTTTAGGCCCTAATCATGAGTAACTTGAGATATACGGACCTTTGGCTGTTTAGTCTAGAATTCGTTTTATAAACCTAATATTGACAATTTGAAGTGAATTTTCTGCTCACTGTACAACTCTCAGCTGCATTGGCAGCGATCGTAGTTATGTTCATCCGGAAGCTAATTGTGTTGGATTAAAATGGTGACAACCAGTAAAGAAACCGATATTGCCACACGCACTCAAATGATCAGTATGTGCTTTCGTGGAAAATCGTTGCGGGAAATAGCGGCTAAAATTGGAAGAACACATTCCACAGTGCAGAAAATCGTAAACAAGTGGAAATTGGGAACTTTGAAAACCACACATGCGGAGGCCGCAAACGGATCGTGCCCGCTGCTGACGAACGAGAACGCGAACAATAAGAAAAGACACTCAGACAGGTGTTTCCGATGACAATATCGGGGCGATCCGTCAGTGCTCAAACCATCCGGCGTGTAGCTCACAGACATAATCTGAGGGGAAGGGTTGCTCGGAAGAAGCTTCTTTCAAAAGCAAATATTGAGAAGCGACTGGATTTTGTAAAAGAGCATACAGACAAGCTTTTTGGAGTTTTAGAACAAGGCGATTTTTATCGACGAGACACAAATTAATATATTTGGATCCGATGGAAGACAGATGGTTTGGAGAAAACCGAATTCGTCGTTCAAGCATTTTAGCCAAGGGTGAGTCGCTTAGAACAGTGTGCCAGCCACCATGTCTTACACACTAGATGAATATGTTTCATAATTACGGTACTGCGATTTTCAACCCATACCACATTTGTGGAACACTGAGGAACATTTTTGACAGTTGAGATTATAGAAATAGGAAACCAGCAACCTTGCTAATCTGCGTTGCCTGGTTGCTAGGTTCAGCAGAAAATAAAAATTTGTGCTGTCAACACATCGGTACCTTCGACACATTACGGGAACTTCCAGAACAATGCAACGCTTGTAGACACACTCAAAAGAAATAGCACAGGAAAAAGTGTGCTGAGCAATTCACCCTTTGATTTAAGCCCTTCTGTTATACATGGAGGAGGCAGCGTCATGCTGTGGGGTTCACACTGAAGGGTAATCTGCAACCTTCCGAGCAAAAATTGGAACTACTGCGTGATTATTGGTTGCTACAGGACAATGATCCAAACACACATCGCTCGTTGTACGATAGTGGTTGCTTTACAATGTTCCTAAGCATTTGAGAACCCTCCGCAGTCACCGGATTTTAACCTCATTGAGCACTTGTGTGGTAGGAGCCTGAGTATAAAATTCTCATAGAGTTACAATTGAATATATTGTAAACCATACAATAGAATCTATAGTATGTACAATTAAAAGTATTGTTCACAACAATAGGATGACAATAGGAGTTATTGTAATCACAGTAGAATCTAATGTAAACTGAGACATCAACAATAGAAAAGGGGGGTTGTTATGTATCTTAACCATAGAAATAATCATTATTTTCCGAACAAATTTGAGTCAAATACTATTAATTGTATTATTTCACAATTGTTGAAAACCTAGCATATGGATTGAATTGTAGATCTATTGTAATGACAATATGCATTTTTCATTTATCCGATTGACGAACAATAAGATTCATGGTCGGAAGAGATTTAGTGTTATTTAATATCTAGTATTGTAATTGTATGGTTATTTCGATTGGATCACGGGAGGTTAAGGCACCGAGTATGGAATAACATCGATTCAAGATTTCATGCCATATGCAACGGTGGCCAGGAAGCTGGATGAATCGATGCGGCAACGCTTGAAGGCTGTTCTGATGCCAAAGGTGATCATATGAAATACTAAAAAACGAATTTCAACGACTTGACTTTGTTTAAATTTATTTTCTATGATAATCATGTAACGGTACGCTCAATTTTGTAACATCCGGAACGAGCGATTTTTACATTGGCCATTCGATAAATTTCTTCAATTTTGAGACTGACTGTATGACAACTTCTACGCTCATGATGAATTCAAAACGATACTATCCTTGGAATGAATTACGATCAAGAATGTTTATATGCTTTTTTGTGGACAAAATGTCATTTTGATCAATTTGATTTGCAATAGATGCAATTTTTTGGCTAGGTATAGTTTTTGGCTCAGGAAGTACCAGTACATCGGTCCCAAACAACTCCCCCCACAACATGACAGATTAACTTAGTTTCGTGTAACCATTTGCAAATTGTAGACGTCGCCTCGTAACGTAAACATTGGGGTCGTCCCTGGTAGGTGTAACGATTTTTCTATTCAGAGCAGCATATTTTTGTTGCGGCATGAGCGGTTGCAAAACAAACTAGCAAACGTACCATATCAAAAGAGTCTATTATTATATTCACGGTATAACCATAGACTAACTCTAAGACCAGTAGGTCCCGAACAAACGCGATTTCTTTCTTGGCTCAGTCAGTACTAGCACATCGGTCCAAAGCTCACACGAACACACTCTCAAATATTCTGTGTGCACAAATAAGACGGCGCAAATATGTACAGCAAGGTGCTGGCATTCAAGGTGTATTTTGGACCAAGGGGTTCTACAACAGTGAACTAATTTCAAATCGCTAGTTGCATATTGATTAGTTGATCCAGCCGCTGCTTCTACCCAATTCACGGTTATTGAACCGCAACTTCTTTGTAAGCATGTTTTAGTGAACAAAGAATGGTAATTTAATCACCTCATGCAATTTTACCTTTTAATGGTTTCGTGTTCTAAGTTCGTTTGTATTTTTTGAGAACTGAAACAAGTAGACTTGATTCCCCATTTGGAGATTCTTGATGACTTTTGAAAAATTCCTCGTTACATAATTATGAAATAAAAAGGTTTTCGTATGCATTAACAAAGAAAAAAATCGTTTATTTATTCAAACCAAACAGAAAATAAGTTGACATAATTGAAACAATCACATTTATTTTCGACTAAAATACCAACGGTTCATGAAAAAATAATCCAAAAGAATCTAAAACTGTCTGTAGGGGCAGCAGCAATGGCAAAAAGGGAAATTTCCATAGTTGAACCATCATTTGTAACTTTCATAATTTAATAATTTTCAAGCAACAATAATTTCCAAGTATGCAATAAAACATTGAGAAATTTCATTTAAAAATGTCTATATCGTTAAAAAATATTCCATAGAAGAATCATAATAATAATAAAAAAGGAAATTCTCCATACGAAATTTTCCATAGATTTATCATGAAAAAATAAAAAATTTCGATTAAAAAGTTTATTAAAAGGAATAGGAATTTTTGGCAAGGCTTAATTCTTTTTTTTTATTATGAAAATGTATGATTATTTGGAAAATTTTCTATTTATTTTTAATGTTTTGTTTTTTTTTTGATTCATGGAAAGTTTTCAATTTATTATGGAAATGAATGAGCTTTTAAGTTGAAATTTTGGGATTTAGGAAATTTTATGGACATTTTTCAATTTATGTATGAAAATATTTGCTTTTTCTATGGAAAATTTTCATTGCTTTTGTGACTTTTTTATGGAAACTTTCGGTTTTTTTTTTCAAATGCAAGAAATGGTACTTTCAATCAATTTTTTTTAAAGTTTTCCAATGTCGGTTTTATTTATTGCTTGTGATTAATTAAATTTTGGAAAATTTCGATTCGATGCTAAAATTTTAGTTTTTCTATGCACACATAAATATTTTCAATGGGCTCAGTTAAAAAAACTGATTCCTCAACAGCTGAGCTCTCGGTAGTCACCTCGGTAAAAAATTGCATAACCTTCAGCGATATGTCAAAAATTAACGAACTGGTCTTCAAAATTAACTAAACAATCCTTAAAAAAAAGCCGAACATGTTGCCACACCAATATATTCCATAACTGAGAGCTTTACTTAATTTACTACCGGAAACTCCGCAAGATTAGTGCAGAATTTCTGTAAAATCAAATACCGAATGACATGGTAATTTATATCCCCATTTTTTTGATGATAACAAGAAATAAGTTGAACGGCCAGACACTTGTTCTGAGTTCAATTTGCATTCGCTCCAAAAAATTCTATCAAAATAATAAAAAAATATATTTAATTTATTCATCACCAATTTTTAAACATCACCAAGTTTTCAATCCATCCAAATAACCCGGGACAGGACGACGGCAGAAGAAGCAAACGATCACGTCAGTCATTTTGCTGCAGTTTCGAATAAATTAAATAAAAAGTTTCCAATCATTAAATAAAAATTAACCGAGGGTATTCGGTTATATGAATTACCGACAAATGTATTTTATTATGTTTTACAGAAAAAATCCGTAATAATTATTACAGAAATCAGCAATTGTTGTAAAAATAGCCGTTCTCTCAGTATAAATTTATTTTTACAGAATAAAATCAGCCAAAAATATAACCGAGCTGAAATTATGGATTCAGGTGCAAGCTATAGCATCTTTTTTTTTAGCAATTTCAGATTGTTTTATGAAAAAAATCTATTTTTTTATAGGACGTTTATTCAGCTTATTGATAGCAAAAATTACTTCAATTGTAGTAGTGTGTATTTTTACAGTTAATATGTGCGGATAATGGTAAAGGGATAGTGGATTAGTTAAGTCTACAGCAACGTATCTCGTTAATTTAATTTATTCATCAATAATTAAAAACTGATCAAGCTTAGGAACGTCCATTAATTACGTCACGCAAAAATGACTTTATAACCCCCCCCTTGTCACGTTTTTTGAAGGACCTTCAAATTTTTCGCGGATCGTCACGTTTTCAAACCCCTCCCCTCACTGGTGCTACTAATGGACATTCCTTACTGTATTTTCAAACACCATGTTTACCTCCAATAAGTCAAGAAAAAAAAATACATTGGTATTGTGAATTATTTTACCTGTAAAAGATCTAAAATTTGACGAAAAAATCTCTTGTTGTTGATCGAAGATTATTTTTGGAAAATCTGCAGAAATTCAAGCTATACTTCGTTTTGTCAAATTTGCCATAAAAGAAATTTAATATAAGGTATTTTAAGGGCCTGATCAAGAAAAAATATATATCATTTTACGGCTCAGGAAGAACCAGCACATCGATTTTTAGCTCATTGAATTATCATAACTCCCAAAGAATAACACCTCAAATATTCTATCAATTTTTAACAGCGAATCAAAACAAAAACAAATGTTCCAGTACCGCAATGCGAAAAAAATGACGTACTCTTTGGTGTGTTTTAGTCCAATAATGTTCAACAACAGTAAACCAACGCATTCTTTTAGGATACAAAACTGAAATTTTTAAATCTTTATATGGCAAACTAGGTTTCTCCGGTGAACAACCTCCCTTAATATTTCGCAGAATCACAGTATGCAGTATTTTTTATTGCGATTAATCTCTGTCTATCGCTATCAACCCGAATAAAATTTAACAACACTTGTCACTACATTTTTTACTATAAGCAAGAATCAAATACGTCATTTTAGTCCATTCAGTTCCGCAAATTATTCACATCTATTGCCATCCAGTTCAAAATGCAATGACCTTCGTTCACTTGTTTTTCCCAAATCCGGTTCACCATCTCACATACACTGGACTGAAAATAATCGGCAAAATACAAACACTTTCTGACCCCCCTAATCGCACTTACCTAGCATTTCGGCTGAGATTGCCAGTTTTGGGGTCTCGTTTGAGCACGAACGGCAACCGATTTGAAACCACAATGATGCTGCTCTTGGTGTTTGCCTCCTGTGGGCTCGTAACCGTGATCTCGCAGTTGGTGGACATCTTCCGCTGCAACTCGACTAAGAACTATCACTTAAAACACACAGACAAAATATCCGACGATCACTTTGGTTCAATCGTTGCTTGGGCTGGGATTATCACATTCGTTAAGAGAGACGCATAATTTGCACGCGTGATGCAAAATTGTACTGGATTTATCACTGACAGGACGGGGCTTCCTAGTTGTAAAAGCCTGCACAATACACTACAAACAAAAATAAGACCCGGAGTCCTGGGAGATAAGACTTCGGATGATCTTTGAATTGGCTGCCTACGAGAGGATGCTGCCTCTGAAGCAGTTGAGATTCAACTGACTTCCGACTGTGTGCTCCGAGAGCTGATAAAGGAGTCTTTTCGAGTACAGTAGGTGTTATTGTTTTTAATTTTTTGTTTCCACCAACCGTTTGTTATTGACTAACGGCGACCGACCTGCTGCAATCAGCTATTGGGTTGACTGAGATTCATCCCATAGCGGTAGAGATGAGAATTCCGTAATGCGATCGTGTACGTCTACGCGATCACCCTACACACATACAATCCGCACACAGGTGCAACTCCGAAGGCGTATCGATAGAACATTATTTACGAACCACACGGGTCATGTTTTGGCCGCCATCGTTTCGATTCGGGACACTGTGTGTTGAAAACTCTCGTGTGCGCCGCTAGCTGGCTGACTGCTCATCACCCGGAGTCGTTAAAAGTCATGTTTACCGGGCTTATCTCGACCACTCGTTGGTGATAACAAATGCCGTGATTGTGTTGTTTGATTCGCGCGGTGCTTTATGGATGGATTTATAGTTTCGAACCTTGTGGCATGTTCAATTTTAATCGAATTCGGGAACGGTGGACATTGTTTCTAGTATCAATGACTTACAGTGGTGGTCTAAAAATAGAATGTGGAACATGGTATCAAAAACTATTGCGCCGTTAGTGAGAAAGTTATTCCGGAAAAGAATACCTCAGACAGTGAAATATTCAACTTGCACCATCATGGGGTTGACAATTTCATCGAAAACATGCACGAGATTGCAGTTATGTGATTTGATAGAGGGCCCAAAAAACCAAATCTGGGAAAATTACATCTCGCGTAACATTTGCAAAGTTCCTATACTCGTTGATAGATTCTCTCCATTGATCTGGTTAATCACGTCTAAATAAAGTTCTACTTGCAGTTTAGGTCAAATGGAGGCGTCAGTCGCAAGTGCGTTGAAGAATAAATTTAATGGACATGCACGGCCAACCCTTTCAACTCAGTTTGAGTCGTTTTTGACTCACTATCGTCAAAAGTGGAGTCACTCAAATTTGAGTAAATGTTACTGGCATTGACAAGTCGACAGATCAAAAACATCATCTGATTTGAGTCGATGTTTTTGATATGTCGACTTGTCAATGCCAGTAACATTTACCCAAATTTGAGTGACTCCACTTTTGACGAAAGTGAGTCAAAAACGACTCAAAATTGAATTAAAATGGCTGGCCGTGTGGCTTTTGCAGCCTTTTCATTCACATAAGAGGAAGTCGATAAAGAGAATTGATTAACGTAGATAAGCTCTTCTCAAATGTTACGCTAGAAATGACCAAACTTAATTCATACGTCGGTAATTAAATTAGAGAGTTGCTAGGGAATTTAGGACACAGTTTTATGAGAAAGAACTAAACATGATTTTTTCCCATTTGGGTACTGTAAGTGCGCTATATTTTGCGCATTTAAGAAATTATAAATTTGATATCATTATGGAAAAGGCCTAGAAAGAGTTACACAATTTTTGTCTTGCTCTTATTACGTTGTGTCAAGTCTATTAAAAGAGCGCAATGCAGTACACCTCGTAACTGATCGAAAATTTATTAAAAAAAGTAATTTCTGGATTGATGTATGTGTTGCTAATTATGCGCACTCAAATCAAGATATTCCATATTTTGCGCACTTGTGTTCCTAATTTTGCGCACCACAATAAACTAATAAATACTTATGCAAACATTGAAACAATTTGTGTTTTATAGTTTTAGCAATATAAATGAATTTTGATAGTAAAGTAGAGTTAGTCTACTAATTAACGACCTATCTATAAATCGATATATGTTTAAATAGCGATAGTTAGTAAATTTTTCATTTGTGTTTCTCAGTGACTTCTATTCATTTGTGAACACATCGGTATTATGTGGAATTTTCCATGGATTTTGCCAAAAAATATGTGTGGATTATTTCCCGTGCAGGTTGACAAGATATCGGTTGCCGGTTTATCTTTGCCTTATAAGGTTGAACATCGGGTAAACGGAACGCTTTTCAAAAAACATCCTCTTCAACATCATTGCTGTTCTGTCCCGCGCTTTTATGCGAAATACTTGTAGTGGCCTTTTTTTCAGTAATAGCAGTTTCTGTCAACATTGGTTAATTTAGAGTTGAGTAAGTGATGTGCTCAGATTGTAAGCAATTGTTAGGTGACATCAAGAAAAACTGCACGTTGATGAACTGTAACAAACGAAAAATCCTTTTAGTATCATGCAATATATATAAATGGTTTGTTTGATTAGCTTACCAGGCAATTTTGATTCACCAAATCCATCTTCAACGGAATGGCACCCTGTCGAACTGAGATGCCACGAGTGACCATTTGCATGGCTTTGGTCAAATTATCCGAAGAATACCGCATATACTTTCCCTCGGAAGCCAACATGATGAACTGTAAACAATAAGGAACATGGTGAAAAAATTGATGCCATGTTTTGCGCATCAAATTATGCAAATTTTCTGATAAAGTGTTACACAAACAGCAGAAATGTTATGTGATGAATGTAGTACATACCTGTTTTCCTCATTTGGTAGTGATTTCAGCTTTTTAAACTGTTTATATGGTAATAAAATCTCTTGTGATAATTGACACTTGTCTTAGCACATACGCTAACAGGGCGGAAAATTTGATGATCAAGAAGTGCGCACAACTGTTTACGAACCGCGGTTTTAGGTATGGGCATTTTTTCTCATCATGTATCCCATTAATCGAAAGTCAAAACAATTAACAAGCTATTCGTGTCGAAAGTCAATCTCAAAAATGCAGCAAATCATAGTTACAGCACCAAATATACAAAACTGCGCAAAATTAGGCAATGCGCAAAATATAGCGGACTTACGGTACTACAATAATTAAGTTAGATAATATAATGATGTTGTTTGAGATGGAAATAATTTCTCATCACCATGAGGCTCTAGTAGACAGCACTTATTTTGCTAGAACAAAGTTGATGTAGAAGGAGATGTTCGCTCATCACCATAAGGCACCAAGAGTGCACATTAATGTTTTTGCTAGAATGATAGATATGAAGAGATAGTTTTGAAAGTTCCGTCAGTGTGCTGCAGGTAGGAAATCGAACAAATGTTTTGGGAAGTTGAGCGAAAGGGCATGTGTCCAGTGGTACTCGAACCATGGACGTCATTTTTTGCCTTCAAGTATTGATAGTTCCGTTACCTCACGGATATCAATGTTACATTCGCCCCAATGAAAAAATCCCGACAATTCATCCGTTAAATCTAGGATTTTTCTTCAATAGGGCGAATCTAACAATGAGAGATTCTCTCCTCTCTCGCTCGCTTTCATTTGATACAGCGCCATTATAAAACTTCTGAGGGATTCTTTAGTACTGATTGAAACACAATATTGCTGGCAGGCATACTCTTTCAGATTCCAGTTTTACCAAGCGACACGATCGGTCGTGTTTTTCGCTCCCTCGCATTAAAAGTTTTTTCTCCCGTTTTTCCCCCTCGCCCGCTTCCTCGCGATTGCGTGTTCGGTTCGCGACCTATCGCCTGCGCTTGCTCATCTTTTGGTGGTGGCAAAACAGAAAAAAGTGCTTCAAAGTTCGGAGACATTTCCCGCTCAACCTATTGCTGTGGCAATGGGTCGAAAAAATCGACCAACGGCGACATCCGCTCCCGAAACATTACCGCAACCAGGCAGCTCCAAGCGGCTGCGCCACGATGACGCCGATCCAGTGGATCGCAACGCTCGTCTATTAGCGAGCAATCAATTTGCCGTGCTTCCGATCCAGGAGGTGCCGAAGAAGGTGAAGGTTCCCCCGCTCTTCACGACGTCGAAGGACATTGCTGCTCTCAGGACCGAGCTTGCAGCTATCCAAATCCATACACTGTACAAGCTGTGCAGTAATGGAACCAAAATTCTGTGCTCGACGGAGGCTGACTACCGTGCTGTCGGCGCCCACCTAATCGCGAAGAAACACGAGTTCTACACTCACGACGCGCCCGGAAGCAAGCCATTGAAGGTGATTCTGCGTGGCCTTCCAGAACTCACACCGGAGTCAATCTTCGCAGAGCTGCAAGCGGCGGCACTAAAGCCTCAGAAGATGTTTCCCATCAGGCGCCAGCAACACGGTAACTACCGGGACCAACTCTATCTGGTCCACCTTGTGAAGGGATCCGTCACGATGGCGGAGCTGATGGAAAGACGGGCCCTTTTCGACGTCATCGTCGAGTGGGACCGGTATCGTCCGAGACAGCACGACGTAACGCAATGTGGCAACTGCCTCTGCGTTCGGACATGGAACTCGAAACTGCCACATGAAACCACGATGTGGCAAGTGTGCTGGAGCCCACAGTACCAACGATTGTGCCCCGATGGATGAAGGTGCGCTACTGAAGTGCGCAAATTGTAGCGGTAACCATGAGAGCTGCAATCGAACCTGTCCAAAACGTGCTGAATTTTTGGCTATCCGAAAAAAGGCGTCCACCAAGTCTCGGCCTGCTCAACGCCGTCCACCACCTCCGATGAACGAGGAGAGATTTCCCGTCGCTTCGGTATCAGGTGCCAAACCTACCACCGATCCCATTAAATCACCGCCAAGCAAACCGCACGTCAGCTTCCGTTCTTCATCGTTTCGCGGCAGCCGCCGCCGCCCCCAACCCGACTCCTCCTCCCGGCTGGGGCAATCCGAATCGCAGTACCTCCACGCAACCACCCGTCGATGAACAGCTCTACAACTCGGAGCAAATGATGGAGTTCGTGCAAGAGCTCTATCGCCAACTACGTTCCTGCCGCTCCAAGGAGGAACAGCTCAAAGCCGCCACATCCGTGACTATGACGTTTATTTTCAAATATGGACCATAATCGCTCCATCAACATCGTAAATTGGAATGCTTGTTCCATCCGGAACAAAACCGTTGAGCTCGGTGACTTCCTTAACAGGAAGGCCATCGACATCGCCATCGTCACCGAGACACATCTCAAGCCCGAACTCACCATTATTATCTCAGGATACCGGATTGTGCGACTTGATCGTAGCGGCCCTAGTGGAGGAGGAGTCGCGATCGCCCTGCGCTACAACCTCAACTGCCATCTGCTTCCGAGCTTTCAACTGCAGTCCATCGAAGCCATCGGAGTCGAGGTCGAAACTGCTGTCGGCCGAATCACCATCATCGCGGCCTATTGTCCCAAGCAAGCCAGTACCAACAACGGAACAACAACGGCCCTACGAAACGACATCCGTAAGCTAACTCGGAGGCAGGGGCAGTTCATCATCGCCGGCGACCTAAATGCGAAACACGAAGCCTGGGGGAACACCCGGCGAAATCGGACCTCGGCAGTTTCGACCTCGACTCCGATGGACTTCGATAGACTGCAGCTGGAAGCTCGAAAGCAGATGGCAGTTGATGTTGTAGCGCAGGGCGATCGCAACTTCTCAAGTCGTACGATCAAGTCGCACAATCCGGTATCCAGGGATGAATATGCTGATTTCCGGTTTGAGGTGTGTCTCGGTGACGATGGCGATGTCGATGGCCTTCCTGTTAAGGAAGTCACCGAGCTCAACAATGTTTTTCCGGATGGAACAAGCATTCCAGTTGAGGATGCTGATGGTTCGTTTACGGTCCATGTTTGAAAAAAAAATTCTACGTCACGGATGTGGTGGCTTTGAGCTCTTCCTCCTTAGAGCGGCAGGAACGTAGTTGGATGAACTCGACCATTTGCTCCGTGTCATTGAGCTTCCTATCGACGGGTGGTTGCGTGGATGTACTGCAACTCGGATTGCCCCAGCCTGGAGGAGGAGCCGGCATGGGGGTGGCGGCGGCAGCCGCGAATTGTTGCTGACGGGCGGTTTGCATGGCGATGGTTCAATGGAATTGGTGGCAGATTCGGCACTTGGTACCGGAGCGTCGGAAAGTTCTCCTCGTCCATTCGAGGTGGCGGACGGCGTTGACCCGGCCAAAACTTGGTGGACGCGTGCCGGCCAAATACTCCACTCATTTGGGACAGGCTCGGTTGATGCCCACAGTTGGTGCACTTTGATGGGGCACCTTCATCCATCGGGGCGCAATCCATCGTTGTGTGCGCTCCGGCACACTTTCTACACCGGGATTTCATGTGGCAGTTTCGGGACCCATGACCAAACGCAAGACACTTTCCGCACTGTGTCACGTCATGCTGCTTCGGGCGGTACCGGTCCCTCTCAATGATGATATTGAATAGGGCCCGTGTTTTCTTCAGATCCTCCATCGTGACGGAACCCTTCTCCAAGTGGACCAGATAAAGTTGGTCCCGATCGCGAACACCTTCAGAGGTTTCAATGCCACCGCTTGCAGCTCTGCGAGAATTGATTTCGGAGTGTACTCTGGGAGGCCACGCACAATAACCTGCATTGGCTTGTTTCCGGGTACATCATGCTTGTAAAACACTCGTGTTGCTTGACGATCAGATGAGCGCCAGCAGCACGGTATTCAGCTTCCGTCGAGCACATTATTTTGGTACCCTTACTGCACTATTTTGGTACCCGTACTGCACAACTTGAACAGCGGATTTAGCTTAATGGTTGCAAGCTCCGTTTTGAGCGCAGCAATGTTCTTAGGCGTGGTGAAAAGCGATGGGATTTTCACCTTCTTCGGTACCTCCTGCACCGGGAGCACAGCAAACCGACTGCTCGCTAGTAATCAGGCGTTGGATTCCGATAGACCGTCGTCGTCATGCCGTTGTCGCTTGGAGCAGCTCGGTTTCCGTGTGTTTGTGGGAACCAATGCCGCTGATTGTCACCACGTGTTGATATTTACGACCCATTGCCATGGCAACAGGTCGAGTGGGAAAGCTTGCTCACGCTTGCAAAGATTCCTTTTGGCTTGCCACCGCTAACAAGCTGGCAAAAGCTGGCGATATGCCGCTAGCCGGACACGCAATCGCGAGCAAACAAACGACAGGGAAACACGAGGAAAAAACTTCGAACCGAGATAGCGAAAAACACGTCCGTACGTGTCGCTTGATCGAACTGGAATGACTAAAACCAAGCCTATGGCAAGGACCACTTTTCCACGTAGACAACATCTCAGCAAGCTCAGCTGTCAAAATAATGTCAACATTGTAAGTTGTGTCTGTTGTTGCTCGTTTTCGTTGTGCACGTAATACAAAGCAGAAAGATCGCTTTTTGTGGTGTTTCAAATCAAAACAAAAAACTAAAACGAATTATTAGACTTCTATTTGACAGCTGACAGCGGGCCCAAATCAATTTGAGCCCAGGACATCCTGTCTACTGTCAATCACTTCTACTGATATAGGCTTGTCAATGGCCTGACTTAAACAATTTCGTTCGCCCGCGGGTTTATACAAGCGTTGATAACATAGCCAAGAAAGAAGGGAGTCACGAAAATCCGAACGAAGCAAATTTAATAATAGGGGACGAGTCACAATTGAAAAATCAGACATCGGCGACAAAGCAAATTTAGGAATTGGGGCTCAAAAAAGGAACTGGGAAGCAAGATATGTCAGAAGTAATTCTAGCACAAGCCATGCTAGAAGGCATTTCAACCAAGCGTATAGACCCATCTTCGCAAAAACGAGTTGCGGACCAAATGCAGGAGGTCGTGGAGAAAAAAAAGTCGCTTGATTACAGGCTATTTGCAAAAATAAAACCCAAATAGTAATACTGCGCCTAGGTATTATTCATTTTTGAAAACTAGGGCGATCACTTAGCTCATTTTTACTTTACTTAAACAGCAAATGTATAAAAGATTATTAAAATACTAAAATTTGGAAATCACTCTTTAGTCATTATTTGATCACAATTTCTATTATTTTAGCCACTAAAGTCACTATTATTTATCCATAAAAGCTCTACCAGCCCTGATAATGGGGGAATCCATTAACTCATACTGGTGGGGACCAGTTATTTGCACCTCTCACCGTCGTTTCTCTCAGAGATCTATAATTAATAGTATGACAAAAACAATAAATGTGTGAAAAGTCGGTACATGCTAAAAATAAACTCAACAGCGGGAGATAATTTCTCACCCATGTTAGGCAGTATTGGGAGAGGGACAAACCGCTAGAACCAGATCAAAGCAATAGGTAGTATGAGAGCACGATCGGTTGCAAAACCTTTTACCAGTCAAGGGGGTATCCTCCCCCTTGCTTACCCTGCATTGGGTAGCTTGATAAAGGGTTATATGTGCCTGATCGAATACTACCATTCAATGCCCACTGCTCGTTTTCAAACTTGTATCTTTCAATTTCAAAACCTGCCTTTTACCCTATATGGAACTATCAATACACTTTCTCTTCATGTCTATTCGTTCTAGCTATTAAATTACTTTTCACTCCTAGAGCCTCGCATGTAGATGAGAAATTATCTGCTTCTGACAAATTTCACCCAAGATCGTTACTCCGCGCATGGGAGAATACAAAAAACAACACTCAAAGTGAATCACTTTTTCAAACTATCCCTAGTAAACGTGAACAAATGCCTTTGAATTCCACTAGAGAAAGCTTATCCATGAACAGAGAGGCCTATGAAAACTGCGACTTACAAACTTCTTCAGTTTCGAGTGCTCTCAATCAAAAACCACCACCACACTTTGTTAGTGGCATCCCTACCGTTCATTTAAATCGGTTAATATTTATTTGTGCATCTCATTAAAACCATTAAAACTAAATGGAGAGTAATCTGAAAACAAAAATAAACAAGAATTCAGTGTATCGTTTACTAAGACAAACCCTGCTGCCAACTCAACCTCGGATTCCAAAAAATCGATTATTTATCATGTTTATTCGTTTCTACCCTTTCCTTAATTTATTGTATTACCTTAGTTTGAGAAAATCAGTTTTTAACACATTGAAAATATTTGTTTGTCCCAAACATCATCTGCTAGTTTCTCTGTGTAATTACAGCTCGTCTCGTAATAACGCAGTAGCAATCTCGGGTGGGTAATCATGCTCATACTCATGCTTAGAAATGCCGAACTCCTGGTTACTTGGAGAATGGTTACATCGTATATCTAGTATGTAACTTAATGTTTAAACTATGATTCACTACGAGTAAAAATTTGTTTAAGGAGCATCCCAATAATCATTTGTTGGCTGACACGATGCCAAACATTATATAAATCGATTCATTTCGAACGCCCAATATAAGGGAAAAATAAATAAAGAAATAACTGACACGTGTCTCGCTTGTCATTATCGCTAGTAATCGATCTGCAATGATTCCATTCACGGAAATTGCCATCCTCATCGTCTATGAATAGCGTGTCTATGTTCAAGCCGAGCATTGTTTACCAAACATTTTCCACTCTTCTGAACGGTATTTTGTCTCCTACTGTGCCTAATCAACATCCCCAATTAAATAACAAAATATGAGGAAAAAATTAAATTTAAACTCGAACAATTAATCGACTAGCAATGCTTAGCGGTTGTACAGTTCGAACAAAACAATATCATCTGCAAACATGGTGCGAGTTCCTGCTCGTCGATGGCGTTATCAGTGCAGTCGTCGGTCATGCATGCCAGTCCGACTGCAGCTGTATTGATTTCCGTAAATTTATTATGGTTGAGAGTCCAAAGATTCTTACAACATGTCGTAAAAGTGACGAAACTATTTTCCTCGCTTGAAAAAGGTTGAAAATATAACCCTTTCGAGAGCATCAACAAACACCATTCTTCATTCGGAATGACTCTTGTTCTAATTACCGAAACACGCCAGTTTCGGTGTGTCGGCATGAATGACTTACGACGTTCATGGGCGGTTGGTAGCCGACGTGAGGTAGTGATGGCCAAAAAAGGTCCAACGGAGATAAGCCACCGAAATATTTTGCTCCATCGATAACCTCCTTTCGGGTGATGGCTATGGAAAGAGAGTTGAAGGGTCGAATCCTCGCTTCCCTCCGTATTCGGTTTGCTTACAAGGCCAGATTTGTCCGTGTAATACCGACCGTTACCGGTTGTTGTGAGTATTTCGTATCGCCTCCGACGGCTGGAGGCACAATCTTCCTAGTCGCGATGACCAAGCGCTGCAATTGGTCAGCTAAATACGCCTGAAACGGCTGATAGCGCGACGATGGTTGTTCAGAGAGTTGGTACTTCGAAAATCGGTCAGTTTGATTACAGGCGTCCGGGTGGCACTCCGTCACAATAGGAGGGACGTTATTCCACAAAGCTGGCCTTGTGGAGGGCAGGTCTGGGTGGAAAATGCCGGGTCACTATTAGGGGTGGTCGGAAAATGTGGTAACCATCATATTTTTTTTTAAATTCAAAACCAGTTTTTATCGTTCAATATTGAGGTTCTGATCATGCAAATTTATCACTGTATTCAAGTTGACGATAATATGCAATGACACATTTTCATGATCATTATTTCGATTCTTGAGAATAATTGCTTGGCGATTGTGATAATTATGATGATGGTTAGTTGCCTCTTGGGGTTCGGTTTGAAATGAAGACTTGGTTGATGAGTTTCACTTCTGTGCAAGAAATTTCGGTTGTATTGACCCTTCCTAATGCATTCAAAAAAGTTACGGATAATGCCTGCGAGTCAAATTGACCATGATTTGATCCTAAGATTTCTCAATCATGTTATTCAGTATTGATCTAAGTCATCGTAAGGTTCAAAAGCGTGGATATTCAGACAACACATTGGCTACTTAAGGGTGTTCCGATAAAAATTTGCTCGACTTAAACTGCGAAAGTTTTACACGACGATGCTGACGAACTTAGATTGCGTGGTACAGGACGATGAAACTTACGTCAAGGCAGACTTTAAACAGCTTCCTGGGCAGGAATGTTATATGGCAACCAAACGGGGAAAGGTGGCAGATATTTTCAAGCACATTAAACAGTCAAAGTTCGCCAAGAAATATCTAGTGTGGCAGACCATCCGTACCTGTGGCTTGAAGAGCAACATTTACATTGCGACCGGAACCGTCAACTAGGAAACTTATCTGAGCGAGTGCCTACGAAAACGTCTACTGCCTTTCCTGAAGCGACACAATTGTTCCGTTCTATTTTGGCCGAATTTGGCATCTCTCCATTACGGAAAAAAGGCCATGGAGTGGTCTGCTGCCAACAACGTTCAAGTGTTGCCCAAGGACAAGAACCCTCCCAACACGCCAGCTCCGCCCAATCAATCAATATTGAGCCATCGTCAAGTGGAACCTTAGAAGACTCAAAACGCTGTTTTGAGACTGTACAAAATCTTATGGCTGGTGTTAAACGAAAGACCCGGCAATTCGCATTCGGTAAAAAGGAAGCTTAGCTGAATATTTCTCATGCATTCTGTATTAACTGAACTTGAAAAAGAAAAACAATTTGACTTATTAATAAAAACTTTGATCCACTCACACACATTACTGTTCGACCAAGTTTTGATCGGAACACCCTTTACACTGAGAAAAAAATTGGTAAACGCAAACATATTCTAGTTTTATTTAACATTGAATTGGGCACACACATCATATTAGTTTAATTCGACTACAAACGGTGGTTAAAACAAACTAAAATTTTAAATAATTGTTTCGAGAATTTAGCAGTTAAGTTCAACTGACATCCGTATGAATTAACCATTCGATTCTCAAAATGCTTTGATATTCATTTTTGTAATCAAGTTCATTTTCATTCATTCATGAATTTCGAAATGCCCGAAATGAAATTCAATTAACCGCAATGAATATCAATTACCCGTCGTGATTGAGAAATATACAAGGGCAGTCCAGGGTATTTCTGCTCAACATTGCTAGTATCTATTCATTTGGGACGATGATGACGGCCCTGGTTGTTCCATATTCGTGTTTGCATTCAAAACTATTTAATAATAAAAAAAATATCACAAGAGATGATATTGCGAGTTCATCTAATGAAATTCATGATTGCCGATTGATAATCAAAACAACAGTGACAGCAGAATTAGAGCCGACTTCATTCCAAGATGAATTTAATATCTCAGGTGGTCTATTTTCTTCACTTGGTTGGGTGGAGTAGCGGAGTATCAAATTAGATTTAGCAGTGGAGCGAAAGAGTAAGGAAAACTCAATAGTGTATTACGCACATAATGACAGTTTTTGAATGCAATTTTGCCTAGCAGTGAAGTTTTATATATAAAGGGTGTATTCGATAAAAATGGCACACAGAAAATCTTCTGTAACTTTTGAATCGTATGAGTAAAAACCTAGAAATTTGAGTAGATCTTATCCATAGTGTATTATTTACATCTGCCAAGTTTCATAGTTATACATTAAGAACCTTCAAGGAGCGTCTGAGTGTCCAAAGGAAGGAAGGGAGTGGTCGTAAAGTGGTCCAATGGACAGTAAAATGGCCAGGAAAGTCATACAACAATTCAAGAACCGTCCAAACATGTCAATTCGAGATGTCGCTAAAAAGTCTAAAGGTGTCAGTCGGTTTTGTGCAGAAAACCATGAAGCGTGCTGGGTTGCAAAAAGCCCCAAACCGGAATGAAAAACAAAACATCACTGCGAAAACCCGCGCCTGGAAACTTTACACGAATTTGCTCACCAAATCCGGTTCCATCGTGATGGGTGACAAAACATACGTCAAGGCCGACTTCCGTCAACTTCCTGGGCAAGAATATTTCGTTTCCAAGTCGAAGTTCGATGTTCCGGAGGATGTTCGAAAGAAGAAACTATCGAAATTTGCATAGAAGTTTCTAATCTGGCAAGCGATTTGCGGATGTGGTGAAATAAGTGCTCCTTCATCACTTCCGGAACAATAAACGGTGCGATTTACACGGATGAGTGCCTTAAGAAGCGTCTCTTGTCATTCATTAAGAAGCACAAAGGATCAACTCTGTTTTGGCCTGATCTAGCATCCTGCCACTACGCTCGAAACGTATTGGAGTGGTACTGAGCCAACGGAGTCAATTTTGTGCCAGGATATGAACCCACCAAATTCACCGGAACTTCGTCCAATTGAAAAATTCTGGGCAGTTATGAAAACGGAACTTCGCAAACATCCCAAAACTATAAAAACAGAGCTAGAATTGAAGAAAATTTGGGTAAAAACAACAAAAACACTGGGAAAATCGGTTGTATAAAATTTGATGGGTGGAGTGAAAAGGAAGGGGCGGGCATTTGGGATGGGAGACGAAATTGAATAAAACAAATGTTGTTAATCAAAACTCATTAGTAGTTCTTCATTCCCTGAAAATTTCAATAAAATCCGATAATCAGTTTAATTTTGATGAGTATATATATATATATATATATATATATATATATATATATATATATATATATATATATATATATATATATATATATATATATATATATATATATGTATGTTGTCCATTTTTATCGAATACACCCTTTACATGTAAACGGTATGGGCTAAACGTTTTGTTTGCATACATTAGCACGTGCACTTTCCCCCCGAAATATTGGTAAACAAACCTGGCCGCCTGACGCTTTATATTCCATGGCATAGAACACAGGCCTGGCAGTGGGAAACTAATAATCTCCGAAGAAAAATTAGTATTTTCCATTTATTTCCAACAACCTTTACTTATCTTGACAGATACGCGTATTTCGTCTATAATGAGCAGATTTCTTCAGTGTCTCGTACTAATAACTCGACTGGAAAATCTTAATATAAAAGTTCCCGCATTTTCCCCCGTTTTTTAACCAGTCGAGTTATTAGCACACGACACTGAAGAAGTCTGCACATTGTAGACGAAATACGCGTATCTGTCAAGATAAGCAATAAAGGTAGTTGGAATTAACTGGAAAATGCTAATCTTTCTACTTATTTTCTAGTTACAGGTATTCCACTAAATAGCTCACACTTTCCAGGACTCTTGATAATACAAAACAGCAAATAAATCCGCTCGAGCTTGCTTAGCTAGCAACTCTAAAGTTTGTTAAGAAAACAAAAATTCAATCCTTTTCATTAAGAAGCAAACCAGTATTGCAAAACATATGAGTTTGATTTAGTTTTATGAGATTGCCCGGTTTTTATTGACACCAATCGGAGTCAACGAACGCAGACTGAAGCGATGAAATGTGGAATATCACTACGTGCCTAATCAGACCAGGACCGCATGGAAGACAAAATAATGCCTAGTTTCGACCAGAACACGAATCAATTACACATGCTCGTCTGCTACTATTTTGTTTGACTTCATAAACATCCTGACCCGAATGGAAAACTTTCCCCAGCAATCAGCACCACAACGGTGGTAAACTTTTTTCCTCTGCCATTCAAAAAAAAAAAACCAACTATCTCATGCTCGGGGGGTAATGTGATTCACCGACAACAAGAACACAAACCCGGCTATCAAACATTAGCCAGCTATTAGGAAGAGACTATAAAATTAGGGGGAGACTCCGCCAATAAAACGCACCTCTGCTGCTCAGAGCCGTACTCGGGGTGTTGTTTCGGGATATTATTGGGGTCTAATAAAAAGGTGCAAAGTAACAGTTTCATGCTTGGTATGGTCTTGTACAGCAATTATGGTGTGTTTTATCATATAAGTGTAGCTGATATCATATAAGTAACAAGTTCTATTATCCAAGTTATCGTTTTGATTTCCGCTGTTATCGCATAACAAATTTAGTTATCACCATTGGCAAATTTTGTTATCATATGTTATCATTTTGAACACACTATTTTTTATGAACGTTATAAGTTGAATTGTGAAACTATATATATATTTCCAGCATATTTGATCAAAAAATTTTCTGTTATGTTGGCTGTTTATTCAGCCTGAATGATAACATATTCAGTGATCAAAAAATGATAACCTGGTATTAGAACTTGTTATCAATTTGGTATAATCCTTTGCTCGGGATTTGTATGCAGGTATGTTGTATGAAAGATTGCCGAGAAGGTCGTTGTTTACGCTTGTTTTGGTTTGCTATTGAACGAAGGTAAATTTTACGCGGCTGTTAAAAGTCATCTTTTTATTCCTGAGAGTGACATTAATTTTCTCATTTCCAAAACACTGCACCGAAGTTTTATTCAGCACTTTTGCAGTTTTAATTTAGGACTACACATGAACTAAATTTGACCATGATATTTTTCGTACCGATGAAGAGGTATTTTGTTGCGCGATCAATCGCGCTCGAGCAATTAAATGTAGCAAATTTTTTATTGATAGAGCAGTGTCGATTTTTAATAAACCTCTTTTTAGCCCTTACAGGTGAGATTGGCAAAACAACCAGTTTTGTAAGCGGTTACAGTTGTCGGCAGATATTTGATGATCGATCGGCTCTCTTTGGTCCTTAGATTTGTAAAACAGGTAAATGAAATACATTAACAAACTAAAATGACATATGATTGTTTCACAGAATATTTATATTTCAAACAGCAACCATTGCTTAAGGTGGAAACGTACATCAGAGTAAGGACCTAAGGTCTGCATGATTGAACTTGTCGTTGAAATGAAAATACATGAAAGCAAGAGCTTCACGAGAGGACAATGTTGACCTCACATTGAAGGTGATGAAATCTAGGATGTAAACGACCTAGGGATGGGACAACCACCGATCATCCACATCCCAAAAAATCGGTCGACAACTATGGACTGTTGCGTGGTTTTGATTGTGACAGTGTGAACCAGGTAACCAATAAGGAGTTCCAATGTGTCTTCACGGCAGCCGATCTAGCAATTAAGTTACCTTAAATGCAACATAAATACCGATTCATTAATGCAATTTTGCATTCGAAGTGCTTATTACAGGCTACAAGCATTCAAATAGCATTTGAAATTCAACTTTTCAACAGATAGCATAAGTGATGCTTATATAATGCTAATATAATGCTTGTAGCATCTGAAATGCAGATTTAGGGTTGATTGACTGCATATGCTAAATGAATTTAATTTGTTGTTAGCAAAGCAACTCCTCCATATATATATTTCTTTTTCTGTCTAGCATGTAAGGAGCAGATGTTGTTTTAGTCTTTATCTGTGTATGTCGAAGATGTAGTGATTTATAGCTACTGGTCTGATACTGTTGATATTTTATTGCAGTATGGTTATGTTGTAAACTGGATCCGTTATTGGTTAATTTATTCAGTGATTATGGCAGCTGTAAGACTTCAGGGTTAATCAACTCATTTAACTGTTAAGTAATACTGATTAGCAACCGGTTTTTATCTTTGAGCATCGACTTCGTTTTATTCTAAACATATTTAAAACAACACAACAACAGCCATGAAATTCTTTGATTTAATTTGAGAGTTTATTTATGTTTAGTCGTTGAAGTATTTTGACTTCTAGTTTGCTTGCGATGGGTTTCGTTATGTAATTTTTGAGATCTATAGCTTTGTTATTGTTTTTGATGTTGGTGGCCTTTCAATACGGTTTGTTGACACGTTTCAAACCAGTTAAAATCTAATACAGTATCTATTCACGGCGTACTGGAACAGCTGTGGGTACGCATATCTACTGTGTGCAATTGCACTCTCTGCTCCCCTAACAGCCATTTGCAATCAATCAATCGCTCAATCAACGTTTTCAGATGGATGGATGGATTTTTTCTGTTTCCTGTCTTCAGACGATCTCGGAAACGTATCAAACTATCGCGGCATTACATCTTTATGTGCAGGCTCTAAGTTGCTGGAAACTCTAATTAATAATACGCTGTTTCTTGAAGCCAAAAAACACATTTCGTGCAACCAACAAGGATTTGTTGCCGGGATGTCAACGGTCACTAACCTCACAGAATTTACTTCATACTGCATACACAATACGGAGAATGAGGCTCAAATAGACACTTTACACACAGATTTTAAGGCTGCGTTCAATCGTGTTGATCATTCCAGGTTTTTGGCAACGGATGGGAGCTGCACCAAATTTCGTCAACTGGATAAAATCCTACTTGATAGATCGGCGCTTAGCTGTGAAAGTTGGGACAGCCCATTTTTCAAACTCCTCCGGTGTTCCTCAGAGAAGCATCCTTGGCCCGCTGTTTTTCTCCCTGGTTTAACGGTGTATGCGCTGTACTTCTACGAGGGTTTCGGCTTTTGTATGCAGATGATTTGAAAATCTATCGTATTGTTGGCTCAATCAAAGACTGTCAGGAACTCAATAGAATCGTTGACGTTTTTACGGAATGGTGTGGAATCAAGGAGCTAAAGATCCAATCATATGAAACTACAATTTTGGAAAGAGTGTCCGTGATCAAAGACCTTGGAGTAAATGTCGACACGAAACTTACCTTTATAAAGAATTACTCATTTGTAATCTCCAAAGCTAACCGAAACATGGGATTTAGGCTTTCGTTTATTTCATAAAGCACTTGGATCAAGATGGTTGAAACTGCCATTTCCCAATAATGCGGTTTTCTCATGATATGCTTGCTAAAAATTAAAACATTTACATGGCGCATTTTTTGCCATCTTTTCAACACATGGGTGTCAAAGATGCGTGTAACCAATAACGACTTGAAAAAATGGCGCTTATTAAACGTGTAGATCTGATTGTTTAGACTCCTGAGATTCCTTAGACAGTTAAGAATAACTTAAATGTTTATTGCTTATTTCAACTTCGATCAATAAACCTCCATTAATTTTTACAATACCTTTATGTTACCAAAAGATTACTTGTCGCACTTCTACACACTTAGAAATTATGAATTTTACACGAGACCTAATCCATGTTCATAAATAGTCGGGGAACGTAAAGTCGGGGAACGTAATAGTTGGGGGACGTCAAGAAAGATTTCGTGTGAAATTATGTCTCTTGAAACTGACACATACGCAATTTGACAAAAGATTCTTATGCGCTAAATCTTTGACAAACAGATTCTTATGCGCTAAAGGACGCTTGCATGTGTCGGTTTCAGGGACAGAAATTTACACGAGAATTTGGTACACACTTAGAAATTATTAATTTTACACGAGACTTAATTCATGTTTGTAAAAAGTTGGAGAACGTAAAAACAGATTTCGTGTAAAATTATGTTTCCTAAAACTGACACATACGCAATTCGACCAAACACGTGTTGGATTGAATTTATTTTCTCATCTCTTTCAACTCATTCTTATATGCCAAAGGACGCTTGCATGTGTCGGTCACAGGGGACAGAAATTTATATGACATTTTGGTAGTGTGTAGTGTGTATACCTGAAGCTTTGAACTCCAAAGAGCTCTTGCATATCCTAGAATACCAATCATTTCATATTCTCACTTGAGCATGAGCATGATTGACCGCCCGAGGTTGCTACTCCGCCATTGCCAGATCAGTTGTTATTTCACAAAGAACCAACAGATGATAACTAGAAATTAGAAGAAAAATAAGTATTTTCCATTTAATTCCAACTACCTTTGCTTACCTTGACAGATACGTGTATTTCGTCTACAATGTGCAAACTTCTATAGTGTCTCGTACTCGTCAGTCGAGTTATTAGTACGAGACACTGAAGAAGTCTGCACATTGTAGACGAAATACGCTATCTGTCAAGATAAGCAAAGGTAGTTGGAATTAAATGAAAAATAATAATTTACTAAGTATTCCACTAAACAGCTCAAACCCTCTAGGATTCAACAGATGATGTTTGGGACTAGCATACATCTTCAATGTGTAAAAACTGGTGATCCTAAACTAAGGCAATATCGGCACTGGTCTCGCCCGCATGCAGGTCAGGTAGGGACAGGAATTTGTTTAAAGTGATACTCGCTTTATGGATTGACTTGGCAGCAGCATCCGTTTTGGTAGCCGGTGTGCTGAATTCAACAGGATGCTTTAGGGGCCACTCAGAATGTGGGTGGTTTATTTCAATGGACTACAAGAATACGTTGGATTATCCAATTTGACGATCGATTTAAACCAACAGTAAGGATGCTGTTGGAGATTTGAAATAAAGTTGATCACTTGGCAGCCCTGCAAAATAGCAAAGAAAATTCAAGCAAATAACAGTGCGAAACAAATTTCATACGAGTATGATCACTGCCCAAAAAAAAACCGAATCTTTATAAATCCAAAATAAAAGTAAATGAAAAAAAAGACAGGAAATTCGAATTCCTCGGAAATTCCTGTTCCCCGCTGACTTCTTATTGGAAAAACAAACAGTTTCTTAAATAACGCTTGATAGCCGGTTTGAACCGCTTTGGACCGGTTCAAACCAACAGTAAACTTGCAAGAAATACAGGTCACAAAAATTGATCCCTTCATACAACATCATCAATCCCCAAACCCGCATTCTCTCTACTTGAAAATGGAAATGAAATTCGAGATAATAAAAAGGAAAGAGCTCACCCGAATCTCAAAGACGTCCTACATCGTAACCACAGCGATGGGCATCCAAAGTTCGTCCGTAAGATCGCTTCTAAGATCAATTGATGTATTCAGCCATCGGGCTGAACTCTCAACCACTGTCACACAGCTATATCAGCCGCTTCATTAAGCCTTCCAGTTCTGGGCACATTAGGACCACACGCAATTAACTAACAGAGCCAGTTTACTCACAACTGCGCGACTAAAAATGAACTCGTTGAATTCCTTTCCACCCGGTTTTTTTTTTCCTCTGTTCGGGACATAAACCACTGCGACCAGTAATTTGATCTATTGTAGTATATCCCGTAGCCTTTGTTTAGTGCATGTCGAGTTACTTCATCACTATTGAGAAATGATGAAATATTCGGTGTTGTTACAGTTGTCATTGTTTGTTTTGTTGGCAATGAATCAGGTTTAATTGAAAGTTTCCGCTATTTAAACCCTTTGTGAGCGACAGTACTCTTCAAAGGCGCGCCCTTTTATCAGTCAAAACCGGATTCATTGCAAACAAAACAATCAATAACTCCGATAGTGACCATGCATCAGAACCCTAGTCATAACCAATTCAAACTATAGAACATCAAATAGATAATAAGAATTCACATAAATGATGACTAACCATGTTTTCTTTATTCCAAGCTCATCCTCGGTGGCGCAACCCGAGTATTGTCACTTTTCACAAGACATAAAATGTAATAAGGCCAATTATACGTTCCTTTGACTACAAAAACAAATATGTTCCCTAGTTTGAATTAATTCGGACTAGGGTTCGGTGGTAGATCTGATACCCCGTAACGCACCACGAAAAGGTGATCTACCAGCGTTACGGGTTCCACCCGGTTAAGTAAACAGCCTCGGTCCACGATCGGGTTTGGTGGCGTGTTGGGCAAATGCATTGTCCATGAATAAAATGACACTCCCAGTTTATGAAAAGTTCAAGTTTTCAACGGTCTTGAGCGAAAATTATAGACAAAACTTTCAGCACGAAACAAAACTTG
>JASCZW010012569.1:0-28098 GCA_034211315.2 Aedes japonicus
ACATCAACAACCTGAAGCTCCGGCATCGCATATTGAAGGTTCTGTTCCCGAGTAAAGAACCTCGGAAATACTTGCGTGAAATGTAGAGAACTACGAGCGAAACCAAATGTAGCACTAATGGGAAATTTACCACCAGAGCGGACGACCCCTTTTGTTTTCCCTTTTACGTGCACTGGCATCGATTATTTTGGACCATTGATGGTAAAAGTTGGCCGACGCCTTGAGAAACGTTGGGTCGTCCTATTTACATGTTTGACAAGTCGAGCGATACATCTAGAAGTAGTTGCTTCCCTGGACACTAGCATCTGCCTAATGTCCATTCGATGCTTCATGGCAATTCGTGGTGTTCCTCAAAAAATATTGACTGAAAACGGCACAAATTTCACGGGAGCAAATCAAGAATTGAAGAAGTTGATCAAGGATCTCGACCAGCAGCAAATCGAAGGGACTCTCAGTGTTAGAGGTATAGAGTGGAGTTTTATACCTCCCGGAGCGCCACATTTCGGGGGATGTTGGGAACGGTTAGTTCGTTCAGTTAAATCAGGTCTGCGTGCAATGTTGAAGGAAAGACATCCCACGGATTTAGTTCTCAGAACAACCTTATGCGAAGTAATGAATGTTATCAACAATCGACCATTGACACAAGTCCCAGAAGATCCCCATGATCCTGAACCTATTACACCAAATATGTTACTGCTTGGAAGAAATAATCATATGCAGTACGATCACGAATTCGACGACAGCAACTTTGACTGTAGAGCTGCCTACAAGCATGCACAAGCCTATGCTGACCGATTCTGGCGGAATTCTGGGTTTCAGCTTATCGACCAGAACTAATCAAACGAACGAAATGGCAAGACAACCGAAATTATAACGAGTATAGAGTAGGTGATTTGGTAATGATTATCGACGAGAATTTGCATCGTGGATGCTGGCCCAAGGGAATCGTAGAGAAAGTTATCCACGGTCCTGACGGCAAGGTTCGAACAGTTAAAATACGAACTTCAAGATCTACCTACATTAGACCAACCACGAAGATAATCCTGTTACAATCCAGTTCCGTTGCTGCCCTGGAGGATGTTGAGATCAAGTAACCCATGGACAGTCCGCATCGAGCTCTCATGCCGTGCGGTTCTATTTTCTTTTTGCTAAAGGAAGTATTCTTGCTACCTAAAGCTACAACCAAATTAAACAGCACTTTTCAGTGCTAATCATTACCTGCAAATTCTTTATCTAATTTACCCTTATTCCTTTTCGATCCTTGTCTGGACCCTACGCGAGGTAATCCGACTTGGAAATCGAATTGGAAAATTCCTCTTCGACCCTTCGGATTCTTATAGAATCTGCTTGGAAGTTGATTAGGAGAAAACGTTTAAATTCCTAATTTAAAATTCCTTTTCGGTCCCTCAGATTCTTAAAGAAATCGTAGAGGTACTCGTTTTGTAGAGTATGGCGCCTAAACGCATAAGAAAGGGGCAATCTCAAGATTCCCCTTCTAACGATATTGATTTAAACAATCAATATGATATTCTTTCCGATGACGAGAATGATCCGTCAATCAGGCAAAATTTAAAACATTCCCGAATTAATAAAGGGAAAGAAAAGGTACCACCTATTGTGGTAACAACTTCTGATTTTCATTTTCATTTCATTGGTCGTCGGGGTGAATGCCGTGTTCTGGCTGAAACCTTGATCGGTTTCAAACTTGTCCTCGAGTATCTTACTCAAAGAGGCATTACATTTTTTACGTATGACACCAAAAATGAACGTCTGTTCAAGGTGGTTCTAAAAGGTCTGGCCAGTGGCGAATCCCTGGACGAGATCAAAAAAGAAATTATTAAATTACTTGGAGTTACACCAGTTCAAGTAATAAAAATGAAAATGAAATCCCAACCTGGCGATTCTCGCAAAGGGATTTCTAATGAATTTTATTTAGTTCATTTTAAATCAAATGAACTGAATAACCTTAAGGCATTAGAAAAAGCCAGTCTTATGCTCCATGTCAGAGTAAAGTGGGAACACTTTAGGAAGACTGGAGGAAATTGTCAACAGCTCACCCAGTGCCGTAAATGCCAAGGATGGGGTCATGGGACAAAAAATTGTCACATGGATGCCAAGTGTATGCATTGTGGCGATCCCTCTCACGCCAAGGACAGCTGTCCTGTGAAGGATCCCAAAAATTTTAAATGTGCAAATTGTGGTGGAAACCACAAATCCAATTTTTGGGAATGCAAGACCCGCAAAGCGATCTTACATTCTCGTACTAAGAATCAGGTAGCGACCGCTTCGCGTTCCCGACCAGGTACCCATTCCTCGGCTGTTAACAACGGTCATCGAGGAGTAAATCCTACGTTTGTACCGGTGGGTACGAACAATGCCCAACCGTCAAATTTTCCACTGCTAACTGCTGTTAACAATGGTCAGCGACGCACATATGTACCCGTAAGTACAAACAGCGCACATGCTTACAATTCTCCAATCATACCTGCTGCTAACAATGTTCAGCTGGGTAATGGAAATACCTACGCCGCCGTTACAGCCGGTCGAAAGCAAAATTCCAACAGAAATGTTGAAGATTTTGACTTAGGTAGCATAACCGCTCCTAAAATGGATTTCTTACAGAAATCATTGATCGATATGATTAATGGTATGTTAAATACAAACTCCATGTTTGACGCAATTCAAACTGGTATAAAATTTGCAAACAATATTGTCATGACCCTGAAATTCAGCAATGGGTATTAAGACACTGAATATTTTAAATTGGAATGCTCGATCTATTAATCATAATGAAGACGAGCTGTTTAACTTTTTACGAGTTCATAACGTGCATATTGCCGTTGTAACTGAAACTTTTCTTAAACCAGGTAATAAAATAAAAAGGGATCCTAATTATTTTGTATACCGCAATGATCGTCTTGATAGTCCAGGTGGTGGCGTAGCCATAATTGTTCATAGGCGTATCAAACATCAAATTCTTTCTTCATTTGATACCAAGGTTTTTGAAACTTTGGGGATTTCTGTTGAAACAAAATTTGGTCAAATTTCACTATTAGCTGCCTATTTACCATTTCAATGCGTAGGACAGCAAAAGAATCTCCTCAAGGGTGACCTTCAGAAGCTTACCCGTAATAGGTCCAAATTCTTCATTATTGGTGATTTTAATGCAAAACACCGTTCATGGAATAATGCTCAAAGCAATTCCAATGGTAATATACTATTTGATAATTGTTCTGCGGGTTATTATACCATACAATATCCAAACAGCCCAACTTGCTTTTCTTCTGCAAGAAACCCCTCAACTATCGATTTGGTCTTAACTGATTCATGTCAACTTTGTAGCCAATTGGTTACTCACGCTGACTTCGGTTCGGATCACCTTCCAGTAACTTTTGAAATATCCCAAGAAATAATTACTAATCCCAACAGTTCTACTTTCAATTACCATAGAGCTGATTGGAACCAATATCAAACATTCATGGAACATAACTTTGATCCTAACATTCCTTTGGAAACTACAAATGATATTGATGATGCTCTTGAATCTCTGACTACTTCTATAGTCGAAGCAAGAGCTGTCTCAGTTCCAAAATGCGAGGTAAAGTTCAATTCAATTATAATTGACGACGATCTTCAGCTTTTGATCCGTCTGAAAAATATCCGTAGAAGACAATATCAAAGAACACGCGATCCCGCCATGAAAATTATCTGGCGAGTTTTGCAAAACAAATTAAAAACGCTTCTCTGCCCTGAGGAACAAACAATTTGAAGATAATGTGTCAAAATTAGACCCGAGCTCCAAACCTTTTTGGAAACTCTCCAAAATTTTAAAGAAACCTCAAAAGCCTATTCCAGCGCTCAAAGAAGGTGATAAAATATTGTTAACAAATGTGGAAAAAGCTCAAAAACTTGCTAAGCAGTTTGAGAGTTCCCATAGTTTTAGTTTGGGTCTTACTAGTCTCTATTGAGAATCAGGTTGCTCGTGATTATCTGAATATTTCCTCCCGGGATAATATTTTTGATGAATCCTGGGGCACTGATTTGGATGAAGTAAAATCTATAATTAAAAAGTTCAAAAATATGAAAGCTCCAGGTGATGATGGAATTTTCTATATACTTATCAAAAACTCCCAGTGAGTACCTTGTCTTTCATGGTAAAATTATTTAATAACATGTTTCACTTGGCATATTTTCCTGACAAATGGAAAAATGCCAAAGTTGTTCGAATTTTGAAGCCCGAGAAAGATCCAGCTGAAGCTTCTAGCTACAGACCAATAAGTTTACTTCTTTCAATGAGTAAACTTTTTGAAAAGATAATTTTGAATAGAATGATGCTTCACATCAATACAAACTCAATTTTTGCAGATGAGCAATTTGGATTTCACCATGGCCATTCAACTACTCATCAGCTCTTAAGAGTTACTAACATAATACGTACAAACAAATCTGAAGGCTGCTCAACTGGAGTTGCTCTTCTAGACATAGAAAAAGCATTCGACAGTGTTTGGCATGAAGGTTTGATTGCTAAATTGAAAAACTTTAATTTTCCGCTCTATATTATGAAATTAATTCAAAATTATTTAACTGACAGAACTCTGCAGGTAAATTATCAGAATTCCAAATCTGATCGAATACCTGTTAGAGCTGGAGTTCCTCAGGGTAGTATTCTTGGACCGATATTGTATAACATTTTTACTTCCGACCTCCCTGATTTGCCTCAGGGTTGTCAGAAATCCTTGTTTGCCGATGACACAGGCATTTCTGCTAAAGGAAGAAGCCTTCGTGTCATTTGCAGGAGACTGCAGAAAAGTTTAGACATTTTATCTTCTTATTTACAGCAATGGAAGATTTCTCCCAACGCTTCCAAAACTCAACTTATAATATTCCCACATAAACCTAGAGCTTCTTTTTTGAAACCTAGTAGTAGTCACATAGTTACTATGAACGGTGTTCCAATTTCTTGGTCAAATCAAGTGAAATACCTTGGTCTGGTACTTGACCAAAAATTAAACTTCAAAGATCACATTGAGGGCATTCAAGCCAAATGTAATAAATATATTAAATGTTTATATCCTCTTATAAACAGAAAATCAAAACTTTGTCTGAAGAACAAACTACTAATATTCAAACAAATTTTTAGACCGGCCATGCTTTATGCTGTTCCAATATGGTCTAGTTGTTGTGCTACCAGGAAAAAAACACTTCAAAGGATTCAGAACAAAGTTCTGAAGATGATTTTGAATCTGCCTTCTTGGTACAGTACTATCGAAGTACATAGAATTTCGAATGTTGAGACATTAGAGCAAATGTCCAACAAAATAATTAATAATTTCAGACAAAAATCGTTGCAATCATCATTTGCAATGATTAATTCCCTTTATGCCTAGTTAAAATTAATGTTAGTTTGTTTTTAGTTTTAAGATTATTATTGTTATACTGACACGCAGGCATTAAAACCTGTTTAAAATACTGAACTGCTAAGGCATGCACAATGTAAACAAAATTAGTATATATTTTAACAATTAAGGTTGATAAATTACGGTAGTAGTTGGAGCACCTAGATTAACATGAAATGTTATTATTGATTAATTTAGAACAAATAAAGAGTTAAAAAAGAAAAAAAAAAAAAGTAACCCATGGAACCCAACGATGTTAAAAATACTTTCAATACCCCAACAATCGTTGTTATATTCGGAGGTATATTTAAATTAAACCTCCTAAATAAAAACGTCAACCTCAGTGTGAAAATCCCTTTTTTCTTCTGATCCTGAACATTTTTGGTCCATCACTCCCGGCGGTCCTTCACTCCCAGCAGTAGGTACGAACGTCAAGCCCATTGTGAAACCATTGTTGCCTCCTGATCCTGAACAATGCAGTTTGCAGTTTTTTGATAGATTATTTTGGTTAGCGTCGCTTGCAATGAGGACAACATCATCGGCGAAAAGGAGAGCTTTGACTCCATCTGAAAGACCTGGGCATATGGTGGCGTTTGCAATTAAGAATAGCGTGACACTTAGTACTGATCCTTGGCATAGTCCATTTTCCATTACCGTCTCTTGTGAGAGCGTATTATTGGCTTTCACTCTAAAGGTTCTCTTTTGTAACATTTGTTGGATGAACTTCAAGAGGTTACCTCCAATTTTCCATTCACTGATTCTGTTTAGGACTAGCCTGCGCCAGGTGGTGTCGTAAGCTTTTTTTTGATATCCATGAAAACCGCCTGTGTTAAGAGTTTTTTGTGATTCGCGTTTCTAACTATGTTATCGAACTCAGCCAGATAATCAGTTGTGGATTTATCTTGGCGGAAGGCATACTGGTATTAATTTTCGTTATGTGCATGAGGCGGTTGTTTAGCATTCTCTCGAGTATTTTGCCAAGGCAGCTGTTTAGGTGAATAGGTCTATAATATCCTGGGGTGTTCCTATCTCCTTTTCCTTTGTATATGGCAACCACTATAGATTTTGTCCAGCTTTCTGGGTAGATGGAATTCTTCCATAACCGGTTATAGGTTTTTAGCAGCAAATTTTTATATTCCAATAGTAAGTTGGTAATCATACCGTAGTGGATGCCGTCTGGGCCGGGTGATGATCCTCTTAGTCCTTCCATCGCTGCTTCCAGCTCATTTTTAGAGAATGGGGCGGGCGTTGTATTCAACTCCGTCTTCCTGATTTATGATAAGTGGAGTTTGTTCTACATTGCTTTTATATGTCAGGAAGTTTTTTGTATATTCTTTGCTGCTGGATACTCTACCGCAATGCATAGCTAGACTGTCGGCAATTTCCTTGCTTTTGCTTGTACATTGGTCGCTCAGTTTCATCTCTCTGAAGTGGGAGAATTTGTATTTTCCTTGTATTTTGCTGAAATTTTTCCACAAATCTTTGGCTGGAGTGTGGGCATTAAATTTCTTGGTAAATGCTATCCATGATAATTTTTTCGCCTCTGTTATGACTTCTTGTGTTTATAAGTTTGCTTCTCGGAATTCCTTGGCTATTTGGGGTCCTGGATTCACTGGTTTATTTCTCTGTAGGTTTCGGAGGGCTTTTCTTCTAGCTTTAACTGCTGCAGCTACTTCCTCGCTCCACCATGGCACTTGTTTTCCGGTTGTGCTGCCTTTTATTTTAGTTATTTTCTCAACTTGTTCTACAGCATCATCTTTGTTTGATATTTCGATAAGATTGTGATAATTATTCCAATCAGCTTCTTCAATTCTCCATTTGGGTGTGTTATTCTTTTCTTGCAGAGGCGTCATCAACGATATGATCAGTGGAATATGATCACTTCCGTGGGGGTCGGAACAGCAACAGATGTCAATGCAGGATCCTAGGCCGGTGGCACTGTTCACGTACGTTATTTCTCCGTTATTGAGTATTACTAGTTCTTCTTCGTTGATGATTGACCCCATAACTCTTCCCCTGTGGGAGGATTCATCAGATCCCCACACAGGGTGATATGCGTTGATGTCTCCTACCATTATGATAGGCTTAGGAATTTGCTCGATTAGATCCGATATTTCGTCCTTCTGGATCAGTTCACCAGGTGGAAAGCACACATTTAAAATGCTCGCGTTTAGCGGAGAACCTACTTTGACTTCTACTGCTTTCAAATTTGTGTTAAGGTCGATGGCACTATTGTCTATGTCCTCTTTAACTGCTGTTAATACGCCACCTGCCGCTCTCATGCCATCTGGTCTTTGACGGTAGTAGGTTTTGTATTTGTTGATAGATGATTGCGCGTCATTTTGACACATTGTTTCTTGTAGACATACTACCATTGGGTTGGTGGTGGTTATTAGGAGTTTTAATTCAGGTTTTCTTTTTCATGAGACTATGCATTGTTCGATGTTGTGTGAGTTACATGAAGTATGCATGTTTATTGTATTTAGATAGTTTTATTTATACTTTCCTTGGATAACTGGCTTTCTTCGGTGGTATTCGGCTCATCTTAAGTTCGCTGGTCTATGTTTTCGTCCTCCGTGTACTCGATCTCTGAATGCACAACTTCCACATTTTCGCAAGGTTTCATTCTACTATTTATCTTTTTTTTTTTTTTGGGAGGGAAAGTGATGTGGTTTCATGGCTTCTGGTATGTTTGGAAGATTATTTGTGACCGTACAATTTCAGCAGGTTTTCTAGTTTATTATATTGTTCCTGCAGTTTTTCAAGTTCCTTTTCGGCCTTTTTTCTTCTCTGTATTTCTTCTTGGTATGCCAGAAGTAACTGATCGCACTTATTTTTCATAGTATCAAAGTTTTCTTGCACTTGTTGGGACCTATTTTCGCTTTCTTGGATGGAAGTATTCATCTCATCATTGAACTGCTGCATTTTTTCTTCCAGTTGGATTTCCATGTCCACTTTTAGAGTTTCAGCGAAAGATCTCTTTCCTTCATTCATTAATTTTTGTCCGGAGTGCCATTTTTTCCTCGGATAGCTGTTACGGATAGCTTATGTTTCTTGGTATACATCACCATACTCACTGCATCTTTTTTTTTTTGCCTTTACATTCGTTGCTAGTGTGCCCAAACTTGAGACACTTGATGCATCTTAGTGGGTTTGGGTACCAAAGTCTTGTTTCCGGAACAAGCCTTTCGGTTCAGAAAGGGGTATGGGCGCGTTCTGTCGAGTCGGTCGCGGCAGATTTTATGTGTGAATCGGCTGCCCCATCAACGTTCAAAAGTGCCTGAACCAAATGGACAGCTTGTAATGACTTCTTGAAGGTGCGATGGGGGATAATTGCCCTGATATTCCCAAATGAAGCACGTTGTAGAACGTTTCTTGTTTTCTTTAACCAAACATGATGGAATTGAGTAAACGAGCGAAAACTCAACGGGAATGATCTCTCATATGCATCCGTCGAACCATTCTGAACGGCCGTTGTGAGAATATCACCATGAAAATCTCACATGCGCATAGCGTGTTACCAATCATTACCCTAGTAGCACACATGTTGCCATTCAGTTGAGATAACATAAATATGACTTCCCAAGTAGCACCAAAAACATAAATCGAAAAGTTATGTTTTCCATATGTCATGCTGTAGATCTATAAAAGTGCAATTTGACTTGTTTAGTAATGTAGATGTACGTTTCATGCTATTCGAATCTAGACTCATTTATTATGTCATTTATCTGTTTGATGTTTTGAGTAAGGACATGTTTGTTTTCATCTGACGCCTTGCGTGTTTGCATAATATGTTGTACAAATGTAGCAACACAAGTCGTCCGTATTTTGAGAAACAAACATATTCGTGAAATGTCATTTGCCAACACAACTAGTCAGGTATGTTTTGTTGGTGTCTTATTGGACGTCGAATGACAATCTGTTGTTTTGAATAAGACTTAAAACAATCTATTTATATCACATTCATGTTTACCGCTGAAACATTTAAGAACCTAATTCGATTATGCCGGTATGATGGAAAAATAATATTGCTGTTGCATGTACAACAAACATTATTTGCACGGATACAATTGCTTGCATGATGACGCAAAAGCTGAAGTGTAATCGACCGATCATAAAAGTATTGGAAATTCATTTAATTTACTTTGATATACTAACTTTCTTACTCCAGAATTCTCTTTTGTTAAAAAGAGTAACAATTTCCTCTATCACATGGGCGCTGATTTAAATAACGATGCTACGATTTGAGGGGATTCTAATTGTTCCATATCTCACATGTTAAAATGGTCGAGTGGTAAGAAGACCAATCTTCTAAGCTTAGAGTTTATGGTTCAAACCTAGTCCATGACTTCATTTTTGAAAACCGACTATGCTTTGTTTTACTAAAGTGCAAGATTTTTTTGTTTATGACCATTGTCGAACTTAACTTATGTTTCACAGGCTCCACCTTCTGCGCTGTTTCAATTCTATAGTAGTATCCTAAATAGTTTTCAATCACTGAAACGGCAACATTATTATTTGTCACATTAAAGCAAAAATGCATACAGTTAAACATTTCGTGTTACTTGGGTTGCTAAGTTATAATCAAGTTGATACAACTAACTTTAATCGTAGTGTGCTACTTGGGTAATCCTTTTACCTTTCTGTTCTCTTCCCTATCCTATGACCACGAGCGATATCATATCGTCATCCTAAAGTCAACTCTTCAAATGCAGTAACTTCGAGACAACACAGAGCAATAAAGAACGGTATAAACCCTAACCAATTTTACTTTCGGACAAATTTTCTAACACATGGTAAGCAATCAAATGACCACTACAAAATATACTGAATATCATCATATCGACATAATATATAACGGGAAAAGGGAGGGACCATCAGGGCACCCAAGTGAAACTCGTGTGTTCTCGTTCATCCCTTTCATTATTTGTTTTACATCCGTAATTCCTTGGCTTGTGATCTCTTTCAGACCTGCTTCGTCCGTTCATGTCCTGGCAGAAAATAACAACTTTGCACGAATTCAAAAACTTATGTTCGTAAACTTTCACCGTGATTTCTTCCGTTAATTTTTCTATTTTTGCCAGATTTTTGGCCTGCCCTTCATTTTTAACTGCAACGGATGGTTGGTTTTTTTTCGCTGCTACAACAGTGCCGTAATAGGATCGGTGACGCTCTGGGAAGATTTCTGCCTTCTTCCTTCCTCTCTATCACCATCACTTTTTCCAAGCTCCCCCAAACGGAAGAAACAAAGATTGCTCATTAGCTAGACTTGAGTTTCCTACTGTGTGGACTTTTATTTCTACTAATTTTGTGAATTTCAGACCACTATAATAACTCAACTTTATCACTGGGTTATACACTCGCGTTGGTTTCGCGCGGAGGTTATTCACTTTAACAAAATGATGATCGGTCAGTTTTAGCGGCTCACTCTTTTATAAATAATAACTTTTATAAAAATTGACAAAAAAGGAAACACCGCTCAAATCGGTCTAACAATTTTCGCCACCATCAATCGTTTCAGTACCACTGTGATTCAGTTTTTTCTTCCTCGCATCGCGTTATCGAAATTTGTACAGTTTGACGTTTGCCACCCCGCAAGAGACCAACTACGTACCCCCTTATGCTTGACGTCCCCGTTAGGTGCAGCCAAACTGTCCAGTGCAAAAGATACTTTCGTTATAAATCTTCATTTGATTGCACCAACCAGTTCCGTTCCCGGACTGCAATCTTCAGAAAGTGGGAAATCTGTGCCTTTGTTGCTTTCGCCCTCTGTGGCTCTTTCCGCCAGATTTACGAGTTCGGAGCTCGATGAAAAATGATCGTTGTTGTAGATTTTGTCGAACCTTATGTTGGCGAAGGAGATTATCAATAATTTTACAGAAATGAAAAACTTTTCCAAAGTGCCGGCCACATTGAAGCTAGCACGGGGTGTGAATACTTTTCGAAACATTTCCAACGTGTGTCATATGCACGGAGGAAATTCCAGTCTTTCGGGTTCGGAAACCACCGGAGGCATTAGTTGGTTAAACATTGACTGAGTTGGTGACGACGAGGGCGGTCTGAGCCAGAGCTTCATGTTGATTTTCCTACCTCAACACAGGTATATAACTAAACCACCGACGAAAAAGTGGAAAATGTTGAAGGTGCGGTAAACGGTGGAACTTTAAACATATTTTCGTTGCCTCACGGTTTGCCGGGTTTTGGGATCGGAATATTATGAGTGCATAGGAATGTTTATGTAAAGTACCGACAGAACCTCAACGAACTTTGGTGGCAACATGGAATTCGGGAAAAGTGGCTTGGGGCTAGTTGAACCACGTGATAGAAGTGGTTGCGAAAAATTGAACCTGCTAGTTTCAGGAACGGTTTCATGTAAAGTTGGGGCTGGTCGGGAAAAACATCAACTCGGTGATTTTAGTGATGAACGAGTTTTCATTCCACCTGCATCGAGATCGATCACAGCAACCAAAGACTTCTCCCCATTCCCCCTGAGAAATCATCTGCTTTATGTCAAAGAGCAAACATCTCGTATGATTAGTTGGAATCCCATCCAGTCGGGTTTGACTTTGCAACAAATTATACCAGGACGTGCAATCTATTCCGTTCGCTTCGATAAGAAGAAGAGCACATAAGAAAACATCTTTTCAGTTTTAATGTCATCTTGGGAGGTTTCTGTCTGAATATCATTCTATTTCGGAAAATGTGGATGAGGGGGATGAAATGCGGATAGACGAGTTTCAACTAAGGGAGACTAATGCTTTCCAAAGTGGCAAAACGATACAAGTTTTCTCCATTCTGGAAACCATCACACTCAGGGGTTTTCAAATCGTGCTCCGCGGAGTTTTGATTAGAAGAAAAGGCGACTTAATACACACAATAAATTATTTCTGATAATCTATCTAGGTTATGTGTCCCCTAACTCAGCCTATTATGCAGCGGTGGATTAAATTTTTAATCAAGACTCATAGAGTTATTAGGCTGGAAACAAAATTAAACAAGTAAAACGTACACTTAGAGAAGATTTATATGACGTTTGCTATTTTGAATCACGAAAACTTAAACAACTTACTTGTTATAGACGAAAACTGTCGATGGTAGTGGATGTAATGTCGATCTAAAAGCCCCATATTAGGTCTATTCGTGGATGCAACTTCGTCTCATCATTTAGGTATATTGTTAGTAACAATAGTCGTGTAGTTTATTTCTATCATTTCTCACTGAACTCCATTTTGAGCTATATTCGAAATAGTTAAAAAAAACATTATATCACAAGACAAATTAAAATTAAACTACTTTAAAAAACTTGAATGATTTTCACATATGATCGATTGGCCATTTTAGTTCAAAATATTAGAATTCCTACAAAATACTTGTGAAATCAGTATTCATGTTTCTATGTGAATATTTAATTTCTCAAGTGTGACTGTCTTCTGTATATTAAGATTGCAATGGTACGCATGTCGAATCATTTAAGCCAAATTTAGGTGATTATGAGATCGTGAAGATAACCTGTCAGCTTAAACAGTCAAATCATGATAGTTAAAAGATTTGGGAGAACAAATAGCTCGCTAAGGTGTATTACTATAAATTGATAAATTAAGTCTTAGCAGCTTCAGGATTAATCGATCAACGTAATAAAAACACGATTTTGTTGATGGCTGCTGAGTTTAGGTTAGATACATAGGTCGAATGAAGGAGTTAAGCCGACATCGCTTCCCCTTACCCTATCTATTCAAAAAATTGATTTCTTTCTGTCTGTCTGTCTGTCTGAACCTGATAGAATTGAAAACTTCTCCACGGATCACTGTGAAATTTTGTATGCAGGCGTTTTTGGGGTCAGAGAAGGTTTAAATGTTAGTTCGAAACTCCTCCTCCGTCTGGAAGGGTGGGGGGGGCTCCCATATAAATAAAGAACAAATTTCTGCATAACTCGGGAATTAATCGAACTACTGGAACCAAATTTGGCATGTGGGGTTTTCTGGAGGCAAAAAATATCTCTAAAGACTGTTCTAGAAAGTATAAGTACACTTTCATAATAACAAAACTGTCATGTTTTTTTAGTTGTAATAATTTTATTTGGCAAATCATATTGTTTTTAGTGTTTTATATGATATGTTACTCTCGTTTAATCAAAATATTCAATCATAGCCAAGATTCCTAACTTTTCCTTGAACATGACCCATTAGTTTCTGCACAGTGGTACTTCCCATCATTTTGACCACTTTTGGCCAATCTTTTTTAATTTTTGGATGTCGTCCGCTGGTTTTATGAATTTTCGAAGCTTTGCTTTGATTAAAGCCCAAAAAGTCTCGATTGGCCGTGCCTCCGGGCAGTTCGGCGGATTCATGTCTTTCAGCACGAAACATACATTTTGACTTTTGTACTATTCTGAAGTGTCCTCTTAAGTGTCTCTCCTGCCAAAATACTACTTGACCTTCGTGCTGCCTGATCATCGTCAATAATCGCTTCTGGAGACATTCCTTAACGTATTTCTGAGTGTTCATCGTCTCCGTTGTGATGTACGGATTAGATGTTCTACCACACTCGCATATTGCCTGCCAAACCATAACCTTTTTACCGAATTTTTCGGTGAAAATTGGCTTCTCCGTTCCGGGGATGTCTTTGTCTTCGCTTACAGTAAAGAATTCTATATATTTTCGAATCGCAGATCGTACCGCTCCGACCCTTACACCCTCCTCCTTGGCCAATTTTCTCAACGAGAGTCCGCTCACAGTGCACCTTTTGTGCCCGATACATTTTCGTAGTTCCGGAGTAAGACCGCGCATTTTGATAGGTAACACAAAATAAAAATGATAGGTAACCGTTAAAATAAGCTGTGCTTATACTTTCTAGAACAGTCGTTATGGTGAATTGAGACCCCTCCTCTTTGCTAGAAGATGGGCTCTCATAACTCTACAACTAAGAAAGCAAATAGAACCAAATTTGGCATGTAGGGATTTTAAAGGCAAGAAATGTTGGTCTTTGAAGGGTCCAAGGAGAGAGGAGGGGGGGGGAGGTGGATCCCCAAAGAAATGAAACACAAATTTCTGCATAATTCGAGAACAAATTAAGAAAATTGAATCAAATCTGGCATGTGGGGGTTTTTTAAGAAAACAAATGTTTATATGGTAGTCTGAGACTCCTATGAGGAAGGGAACGCTCTTATACAAATGAATCAGAATTTATTTGCATAACTCGAGAACTAATCAAACAAATAAAATCATATTCAGCATGTGGAGATATTTGAAGTCAAGAAAGATATGTTTCCACTATGGTTTTAGACCCTTCCCCTCTTTGGAAGGTGTGCGTGGGGGGGGGCTCTCGAACAAATGAAACACAAATTTAAACAAAACCTGAGAGTTATTCCTACTGTTATGAAACTTCGTATGCAGCAGTTTTTGGAGCCGGAGAAAGTTCTTACGATGATTCGATTATCCTTTCCCGTCTGGAAAGGGCCCCTAACAAAGAAAACAAAATTCTGCATAACTCGAGAACTAATAAAGCAAATGGGATCAAATTTGGCATGTGAAAGTTTTTAAAAGTGATAAATGTGTATACGGTGGTTTGAGATGGGTGCTTTCACACCAATTTAACCCAAACATGAAAAATATCTCAACTGTTATTAAATTTTGTATGCAGGAGTTTTTGTGACCGGGGAAGATTATTGTGATGATTCGAGACTCTTCCACCGTCTGAAAGGGGAGCTCTTATACAAATGAAATACAATTTATTTATTTTTTTTTTTCACAATTCGAGAACTAATCGAGCAAATGGAACCAAATTTGGCATGTGGGGGTTTTTGGAGACAGCATATGTTTCTATGGTGGTTTGAGATCGCTCCTCTATCTGTAAAGGATGGCGCTCATACACATGAAACTAATTTGTGCATAATTTGAGAACATATCATGCAAAAGGAACCAAAATGCTCGTCCGGCCACCCTATCTTGGAACAAACAAACCACCGTCCCATTTTGATAGTGACTCCAGCGGCATCCGTTCTGTCTCAAGCGAGAATAATTGCCTTGTTTTTCTAAAAAAATACCACTATAACATTCTGTGAGTGACCCCAAAGCATCCTTACTGTTAGTTTAAATCGGTTCAAATCGGATGTCGGTACTAATTTTCAAATATTTCACTTGACAGCTTACTGTTAACCAAAACGAACCCTGCTGCTACCCAATCCTGTTACCCGAAATCCCAGTGATTTCTCGTGAAAATGCAGTGGACTTCGTGGCTTCGAATAACGTTTGCATAAAAAAAACGGGACTTTTTTTTCGGATGGTACAAAAAAAAGCTAAGACAGATAATTGCTTTTAATACATTTTCCATGGAAGGTAATTATTTCAGCTAATTTGCAAAAAAAATCTTCGCCCTTGCGAGTGGCCTTCCGGCAGTTAACTGGAACATTCGGTATCGCGGACGAAAACATGCTTGTAGGCATGTTTTTGAATTCTTTCTTCGTTTTATCTATCAATTCCTTCTTTTCTTTGAACGCCTACACTTCTGAACTGAATTGCTTCAATGTTTTTGCCATTACGGTTAGAGTTCGACTGATAGGGTTGTCAAATTTTGTCTGCTGACTTATGGGTTACAATGATTGATGCTGCATGGGTAATTTCGTCAGTGCGGGTGAAAGTAAACCCATGAAAATTGGCAATTTTTGTCAATTTTTTAAATGCAAACGTAAGCAAACTACGGTCATGATTAGTTGTAGTAACTTGATTTTGACTTAGCGAGTCATATTTATGCTATTTCAACCGAAAAGCATTAAAAGTGCTACTAGGTTAGGGCATGCAAGTCTTAAACGAAAAGCTCGTGGCTGTGACAAAAGGGCTTTTTAAAAAAAATCTCTAGCGTGGCTCTGATAGTGGCGATTCAGGCATTCCCGGAAATGTTCAGGGATGTGACATAGAAATGTCTAGAGGAAGGCGATTTCCCGGACAGGTGGAAAATTCAGAAATTAGTGTTGCTGCCGAAGCCAGGAAAGCCTCCGGGGGATCCAACATCGTATAGGCCAATATGCCTGTTGGATACGCTCGGGAAACTCCTGGAGAGGCTCAACCTCAACAGGTTGACGAAATTTACCGAGAGCGAGCACGGGGATGCCGAGGACGCAGTTCAGTTTCTGGAATGGGAGGTTCACGTTCGATGCTATTCGGACAGTGGTCGAGACTGCCGTAAAGGCGTCCAAACAGAAGCGGAGAGGCGATCGACATTGCGCTGTTGTAACGATCGACGTTATGAACGACTTCAATAGCGCCAGTTGGGAGGCTATTGCCAAGCCGTTGCATAGAATGTGGGTCCCTGATTACCTGTGCAGAATTTTGAGGAGTTACTTTCAGAACCGGATGCTGAACTACGAGTGGGGCGGAAATCGGTGAATGTCACGGCGGGAGTTCCACAAAGTTTCATCTTTGGCCCAACACTTTGGAACGAGATGTACAATGGAGTGTTGACACTGAAGCTTCCCAAAGGCTTTGCGGATGACATAAGGAGTGTATCGAAAAGTAGTTATAAACTTCCAAATAATAAAATAGGCATGAAAAAATGGTTAAAATTAACATACTATTTCAGTTTATTATAGCTTAACATGTTTACAAAAGATCCAAACGGAAAAACTAGTCATCATGTTCATTTCTGTAGAATGCCCGTACCTTTGATTTGACACCTGCCATCAAATTCTGCACAGTGACCTTTGTGCACTTCCTGGATGCCGCTGCCCAATTTTTCTTAAAATCGGTCATGTTTTGGGACACTGTACCATCCTTCTTAAATATACGCTTGACTATTGCCCAATAGCGTTCGATCGGTCGCAACTGGGGACAGTTTGGTGGGTTGATGTCTTTTTCTACGAACTTGATGTTATTCTCCGTCAGCCACTGTAGAGTGGATTTGGCGTAATGTGCCGATGCCAAATCTGGCCAGAAGAGAGGAGGAGACTGGTGCTTTCTATACAATGGTAGCAACCTGTTCTTCAAACATTCCTTTTGATAAATCTCAGCATTTATAGTTCCTTTTGTATAGAAAATTGAAGAACGCAAGCCACATGTGCAAATAGCTTGCCAAATGAGCACCTTCTGACCGAATTTCTCCATCGCAACAGTCGTATCTGCGGTTGGCACACGTTCTCCAACAGATTTAGTATAAAACTGCAGCCCCGGTAGCGTTCTTGAATCTTCTTTAACGTATGTTTCGTCATCCATCAAAATGCACTGGTCGACATTGTCCAAAATGCAGCTGTACAGCTTTCGAGCCCTGGTTTTGGCACGAGACTTTTGTTCCGGAGTTTGTTTGGGCACTTTCTGCTTTTTGTACGTCTTCAAGTCATTCCTGCGCTTGATTCGTTGAATCATTCCGATGCTGGTCCTGAACTTCTTGGCTAGATCGCGAGTAGAGGCAGATTTGTTCCGTTGAATATAATCCACAACTTTTTGGTCCAAATCGGGGTTGCTGGAGCCGGGTTTCCGGCCACTTCTTGGTAAATCCTTGAGGGAGCACTCCTTACCAAACTTTTCGATGATGCGTTTTACACTTGCCGGGTGAACATTTACTCTTTTCGCAATCTGGTTGTAAGTAACACCCTTTTCGGTGCACCAAGTGTGCAGAATTTTCTTTTTAGTCTCAAATTCAATTCGCGACATTTTGAATACAACTTTATCAACGGAAATGAATGAACCGAATAATCATTTTTGACATGTAAACAAAGCAAATGGCGCTTACACGCTAAAAATATATACAGTAGTTTATGCGTAATAACGCATCGAATGTTTATAACTACTTTTCGATACACTCCTTAGTATTGTCAGTGAGAGGCAACATTTTGGAAGAAGTTGAAATGCTGGCGACCGAAACAATCGGCAAAATTTAAAACTGGATGCAGGTGTCGAAGCTGCAGATAGCCCATCACAAAATGGGGGTTCTGATGGTCAGCAACTACAAAGCGGTAAATTTTAACAGCCACGTAGGTTATACTTGTAAGAAGGTGGTGAAGGCCATCAATCCGGTAGCCAGAATCATGCCTTATTGTTATGGACCCAACAGTAGTAAGCGACGCACCGGGCGAAGTTGAAAAGTAAGTTCAGGCTCATGGCCATGCGTGTCGTGAGTGCGTACAAAACTATTTCATCGGAAGCAGTATACGTCATTGCCCGTATGATCTCGGTTGGCATCATTTTCAAGGAGAACAGTGAATGTGAGTTTATGTGAGAGACAATGGCCAAATGGCCAATAGATTGGGACACGAGGGAGAATGGTCGATGGACGCACCTACTCATACCGTATTTGTCGATCTGGATGAAGAGGCAGCACGGAGAGGCAAACTTCTACCTTACGCAGTTTTTGTCTGGTCATGGTTGCTTCATAAATTCATCGGCTGCATCGATTTGGACACGCAACGTAAAACTTCTGTCCGGAGTGCGCAGACGTCCAAAACACATCAGAGCACGTGGTCTTTGACTGCCCACAATTCGGATCATTGCAAAGTAAGATGCTTGCCATCACCGGGGCAGATACCTGCACAAGGTAACATCGTCTATAGAATGTGTCGTGACGAAAATGTTTGGAATGCGATCAACGGAGCCATAACGCAAAATTTAATCATGTCGGCTCTGTTCTCTCTCTCTCCGTCATAATATGGTAGATCCGCAGTTGAGGAGAACCGTAGCCGATTACGCGAGAATGTGGGAGTGAAATGGCTTACTGTCGTTCGCTTTCTGGATCCAAAGGTGGGTGGTCCTCCGATGGAGTAGGGTAGATTCGCCGTAAGGGACCAAACCCATAGGGCAGTTACGTGGGAGAGTGACGGTTGTGCAACAAGTAAACGAGTAGAAAAAGAAGGGGGAAGGTACCCCCCAACATAATCCGAACCTTGAAACATCCCAACCTTTTCTTCGTTTACCCGCTTCAAACGAAATCACCTACTCGTTCACCAACATTCAAAATATGAGCGTAATCCTGCTGAAAGCAATGTGATCGTGACAAAAATTACGTCATTCGCGTGTATTTGAGCATAATCGAAACTGTTTTTGGACTTATTTAAAAGCTGCTGGTATTGATACATGAACTGATGCATTTCAATGCTCCGCTGCTTATCTTGCTGTAAAATGGAAATCTCAAAGGAACCGAATGGGGCTCATGCTGGGGTCGAAAAGAAGTTCATTTTGCCCCATTTGCCCCAGTCTGTGTTTTTAGTTTTAACCCTAGAACTAAGTAGGGTGAAATACTGGAAATCCTTGGAAACGAAAAAAATTACATTTAGCTCGATGCACTTATTCCATCGATTTTTGATCCCGTCCAAAAAATATTTTTCCGGAAAGTTCTGAAAAAACCGCCTCCGCGGCGATGATTTCTTCGCGTGAGCTTAATTGTTTTATTGATTCACCTCTTTTTGAGGTTTGGGGACAGATAATAGTCCGAGGAAGCCAAATCGGGTGAATACGGTGGAAACGGAAGCAATTGGAGCCGTAAGTCCTTGATTTTAACCTTGGTTGTGATGCTCTTGTGCACCGGCCCACTGTCTTGCAAAAACAAAATTGTTTTTCTCTTCATGCGAGGTCGTTTTGTTGCGATCTTGGCCTTCAATCGCTCCAATGATGCACAGTAATTCCTCGCTTATTGATTTTATTCTTTTCGAGGTAGTCCACGCAGAGTATGCCATGACAATCCCAAAAAACCACCGCCAAATTCTTTCCGGTCCTCCCTAGGCCGCTTCGCAGCACTCGTGCTGGCTTCAGTGCGCTGGTGTGTAATAGTGGATCCAGGTTTCATCAACAATTACCAATCGACACCAAATGTCCTTCCGATTTTGCATCAGCAAGTCTAAACACTGTTTCGAAGTGCTCTGGCGTTCGTGTTTTTGGTCAGGAAGGAGCTACGTGGTTTATGGCGGTAAAGGTGGTAATTTTTCATCTCACATAAGGAGTGTATCGAAAAGTAGTTATAAACTTCCAAATAATAAAATAGGCATGAAAACATGGTTAAAATTAACATACTATTTCAGTTTATTATAGCTTAACATGTTTACAAAAGATCCAAACGGAAAAACTAGTCATCATGTTCATTTCTGTAGAATGCCCGTACCTTTGATTTGACACCTGCCATCAAATTCTGCACAGTGACCTTTGTGCACTTCCTGGATGCCGCTGCCCAATTTTTCTTAAAATCGGTCATGTTTTGGGACACTGTACCATCCTTCTTAAATATACGCTTGACTATTGCCCAATAGCGTTCGATCGGTCGCAACTGGGGACAGTTTGGTGGGTTGATGTCTTTTTCTACGAACTTGATGTTATTCTCCGTCAGCCACTGTAGAGTGGATTTGGCGTAATGTGCCGATGCCAAATCTGGCCAGAAGAGAGGAGGGACTGGTGCTTTCTATACAATGGTAGCAACCTGTTCTTCAAACATTCCTTTTGATAAATCTCAGCATTTATAGTTCCTTTTGTATAGAAAATTGAAGAACGCAAACCACATGTGCAAATAGCTTGCAAATGAGCACCTTCTGACCGAATTTCTCCATCGCAACAGTCGTATCTGCGGTTGGCACACGTTCCCCAACAGATTTAGTATAAAACTGCGGCCCCGGTAGCGTTCTTGAATCTTCTTTAACGTATGTTTCGTCATCCATCAAAATGCACTGGTCGACATTGTCCAAAATGCAGCTGTACAGCTTTCGAGCCCTGGTTTTGGCACGAGACTTTTGTTCCGGAGTTTGTTTGGGCACTTTCTGCTTTTGTACGTCTTCAAGTCATTCCTGCGCTTGATTCGTTGAATCATTCCGATGCTGGTCCTGAACTTCTTGGCTAGATCGCGAGTAGAGGCAGATTTGTTCCGTTGAATATAATTCACAACTTTTTGGTCCAAATCGGGGTTGCTGGAGCCGGGTTTCCGGCCACTTCTTGGTAAATCCTTGAGGGAGCACTCCTTACCAAACTTTTCGATGATGCGTTTTACACTTGCCGGGTGAACATTTACTCTTTTCGCAATCTGGTTGTAAGTAACACCCTTTTCGGTGCACCAAGTGTGCAGAATTTTCTTTTTAGTCTCAAATTCAATTCGCGACATTTTGAATACAACTTTATCAACGGAAATGAATGAACCGAATAATCATTTTTGACATGTAAACAAAGCAAATGGCGCTTACACGCTAAAAATATATACAGTAGTTTATGCGTAATAACGCATCGAATGTTTATAACTACTTTTCGATACACTCCTTAGTACAAACTTCGCTGTTTTCTTTCTCTTAAAGGGGCGTAACTTACGGGAAAATTGTCTGGTACCGTTTGCGTGCTGTGTCAAGGTACAGAAATAGTTCGTTTTGCTCCACTTAACTCTAAGCATATTTTTTTTAAATAATCTTTGAGACAGAGAGAGAGAGAGAGAGAGAGAGAGAGAGAGAGAGAAATAAACCACTATCACGCTTCTTGTGTGTCCCGAACATTATCTACTGTTGGTATGAAATCGGCTTTAAAACTTTTTTCATCAATTTAATAAACCACTATTGCTTTCTGTTAATGGTCCTAAAACAAGAACATTCTCACAAAGATTCGAGCAAATTTATTTGTTCGAATTTGTTTCAATTCCTCAAAACAACTCAATCAGTTTATATTCGCTGCAAATTGAATGAATAAGCGACAGAAAATCCGCAGCTGTGTAATGAGGGGTCCTTGCATCTACAGAGTAACATCATGCTAGAGGTGGCTGGGTTCGATTCCCGGTTTGGGCTTGGTATTTTCGTTAAGGAAAATTTCTCGACTCGCTGGGCATAGGGTATGATTGTACTTGCCACACAATCATACTAATGCAAAAATGGTATCTGGCATCGAAAGTTCTCAATTAATAACTGTGGAAGTGATATTAAAACACAAAGTTGAGAGCAAGCAATTAGCAAATGGTAAATGCTATAAACTTGAAATGCTATATTAGAAGAAAGTTGGAACGACCTTCAACAAGTATTGAGTATTATTAATCAAGATGACTTGCCTTCCCATAACAAGGGCAGTGTGTTTTCTGCAGTACACAGATGTTGCGTCCATCGTATTCGGTCCATCCATCTGTCATCAAACATTCCTACAACATGCCCAGCCCACCGTAGTCGACCGATTCTAGCGATGTGTAGGATGGGAGGTTCTCCCAGCAACTGATGCAATTCGTGGTTCATTCGCCTCCTCCACGTTCCGTCTTTCATCCGCTTTCCACTGTAGATTGTACATAACATCATTTATCGAGATGATTGGGAAGCTACACTCTTAGAAAATTTTATGTTAAATGTGTTCTTTTCAGATAATGATGATGAGGATGAAATGCTACCATCTATTGTAACAAGGTAACTTTCCGTAGCAGTGAAATAATCTGAAAACCGATTTGATCAAGATTCTATTGTTGATTGTGATCATCCAGCTCCTGTATGAAAGGCCAAAAACGTTTGGGCGGGCCCGTAAGCAGAAACACTTACGCGAATATAGGGAAGAAAATCTCCTTCCAAAAGCAAGTTCACACTCACAGCACTAGAATCGAGCCCTCTATTGACAGAATGAACCCAATAGATGGGGTCGAAGAGCCCGCCCTCGTTTCGCAAAATGATAACAATAGGGAGGAGGCAGTCCCATGCTCCTTATCCAAATCGTTTCACTTGAGTGCCTTGATGGTCCCTCACTTTTCCTGTTATATATTTGCCCAAGTAACACTAAATGTTTCATTGCATGCTTTTTTGCAGCAATGTGGCAAATGATTATGTTGCCATTCCGATCATGGGCAACCTTTTCCGGTACTACTGTAAACTAGAAATAGCGCAGAAGGTGGAGCTTATGAAACAAAATTTATGTCTTACAATGGTCAAAAACAAAAAAAAAAACCTCAGTTGAACAAATTTTTGCTGGCAGCAAAAAAGCATTCATGAACCAGGGGGTTCATACCATGAACGCTAAGCTTACTAGGTCAGTGTTCTTACCGCTCGACCATTTCTACACATGAGATATGTATTAGACGGAATCCTCTTAAACCTAACCATCATTCTATTCTCCAACCGAACAGGGAATTTAAATATGCGCTCACTTAATATAAGATAATTCAAGCCAGGGGTACACGTTTAAATTAAAAGCATATGCTGAACCAAAGCTTATTGGTTGATTGCGACTACGTTTTGTTTAACTTTAAATTCTCGTACAAGCAATGGCATCAATCATAATGCTCGATCATACAAGCAAATGGTAACTGAAATTGACAATTTTTCATCATTCTATATATTTTTTCCTTGATTATCGAGATTTTCCGTCCTGGTCGTAGTCACTCAAATACATTTTTGGGTACTTTCGTAACTTGTCTGGGGTGAGATTCGAACTCGTGACTTTGGCGTGCGAGGTGTGGATGTTAACCACTATGCCGCGGTTGCCCCCGTTCTCATCATTCTAGCATAACTAAAGCAAAACTATTAATTCCCGTTCAATATGGCTCTAACAAAACAAACCTGACTCAGTTCTGTTATGACGCTTGACGTTTCTCGCATGTTTGCTTTTTGAAATACGGAAGACTTATTGCTGGAACGTATTGCTATAGATCTACAGCATGACACGTGACAAATAAAACTTGTTTTCGGTGCTACTTGGGTGGTCGTGGATACTCAGTATATTTTGTAGTGTTCATTCGATTGTCTACCTCGTGTTAGAAAATTTAGCTTTAAAGTATAATTGGTTTGGGTTATATTGTATATACCGTTCTTTACTTATTGATCTGTGTCGTCTCGGTGTTTCTTCTTTTGAAGAGCTGACTTCCCATCGCATCTTCAAGTGAACATTACAGGCTGTCCATTTGGTTCATGCACTTTCGAACATAAATTAATTGTTCTGTTATGTATTCTCGTGCGAGGAGTAACGATTATGATGTAGAAGGAGATGTTCGCTCATGACCATGAGGCACCAAGAGTTCACATTAATGTTTTTGCTAGAATGATAGATATGAAGAGTAAGTGTTGAAAGTTCCGTCAGTGTGCGGCAGGTAGGAAATTGAATATATGTTTTTATTGAAAATTGAGCGAAAAGGGCATGTGTACAGTGGTACTCGAACCAAAGACGTCGACTTTTGCCTAACATCCCACTGCGGAACTTTCAACACTTCTCTTCGCTATCTATCATTCTAGCAAAAACGATTAATGTGCTTTCTTGGTACCTCATGGTAATGAGCGAACATCTCCTTCTACATCATTTTTGAACGTTTATATGCCAATTCACATGAAACACATCAACTCAGCCAAACTGAAGGGCAGGGGGTAAAATGAGGCCTTTGAGTCTTTTCTCCTAAACGAAGCAAGACACAAACTTATGTGCTCTTTTTAATTAACAAGCATCAAAAACTAAAAACTGACTGAAATTTTCGCCATGGCGTGAAAAATTAAGTGTTAAATTTTACACGCCATAGCGTAAATTTCAGTCAGCAACGCTTATTTCTTAAAGATTTTTTTCTTTTCTTTTCATAAACGAATCTTAAAATTATGATTCTACTGAGTATTAGTTACGCAAGCACTTGCTATTGTACTGTACTGATGTATTCTTTAAGATATCTTTTATCATTGACATGAAGGTAAGCCTGAACAAATTGTGTTAAAAATTTTTGAGAAAATACATCAGAAAACTGCCTAATGTTTTCAAAGGGAATATTAAATGTTATAAACATAAAATAATACACTTTCACTTTATTTAAACACTATTTTAAAAAAAAACTTTTTGAGGCGTATTAGGCAGAACGATTGTGATTGGGAAAACTAGGAGAATTTAAAATTTAACACTTCATTTGATCACTTTTAAAAAATAAAAAATTAAACCTTGAAAGACTTTTTAAATTTTCGCTAGCAATCGCGAGCAAATTCCATTTAATTCCACTATGAGCTTATCTTTTGACAGATAGGTCTATTTCGTCTGCTACCCAAAGTTGAAATTGTAGCAAAAATGCAAAATTGCAATTTTGCAGTTTTGCAATCATATCTTGAAAATCACTATGATTCTGAAAAGGCAAATTTGCCCATCATGTTCTAAAGCTTTTTATGGTATAAACAAAGCCATGCAAGTGTGTGCAAGTGGTTATCGCTGTGTGCTATAGTTGCTATAAACAATCGCAGCAACCGTTGGGTTTTGTTCAACTGTCAACAACTTCTCAATATGGGTGAGACAATGGCACAGAACGCCGCTACGCCTATTCCACTGTTGCTATTCGCTGTCAAGTGTTCTATTTTATCGCATCTGCACTCGTCATCCAGCTCTATCGCCCTCTCATCAAGTCACCATGCGGTTTATGAAATAAACGAAGCCATGTAAGTGTGTGCGACCGAAATTTGCTTCATTGTTGTAACGTTGAGTGCCTCAAAAACCGAGAGAAACTGTAGGACTTTGTTCCATTTCACCTCAACGTTGCTGGTGACTGGATGGTTTCAATGAAGAGGCAAATCATGCTGACGGTCGCGAGTTCGACTCTCGGTGGCGGATGATAATCTTTTTTTGTGCGCCATTGAATTTACTACTACTAATCAACTGTACAACATCACGCACACATTGAATTTTTCTAATCGAATTGATGTGTTGCTTTTTGCCACGATCAATGTTGCTTTCTTTCTCAGAGTTGCGATCCATTACGAGAAATGATACCAAATCATGCGAAATTACATTACAATCTTGCTTATTTATTTTGGGTGTACTTATAAACTTCTTCAGTGTCGAGTGCTCGACTTGGAGGAAACATCATGGTAGGTCTTTAGTGTTTATAGTAGGTTTGTTGGAACTGCGGTATGTGAAAAATAATAGCTGCTGGCTACTCTGCATGGAATTACCATCGGAGAGAAAATAAAGATGGGCTTCTGGCGTGCATTGTCAATGCCAGCCAATGAATAACTGTGTGCTTTGAAAAACTTTCCTATATTTGCCAAAATAGAAGGCATACAAATGAGTGGCGTATCTTTATTTTAGTTCGCGGTCGTGTAAATTAAAGTGTTAAGCCTTTAAAATTAAATCCACATGTTTAATCTTCGCAAAACTGCACATGCAACGTGGACTATGGCCTCCGGAAAGTGCGGGTCATTCAGAGCACTCAGACGGACGAAACATCGAACATTCTACCTAGCAAATATTTTAGACCATTTTAGACCGAACACCACATGCCATGACCTTTCATTCAGCTTCTGATGAGATATTGTACACAAAACCTTATTTCTGTATCACATTGTGTTTACTTTTTATATGTCATCCACAATTTTTGTTTTATTTCATTCATTGATTTACATCACACAAAATTCTAAATCTTTTAACAAATACAGTTCAAGTAATGTTCATTATTTTTAAGATTGTATTAATACAATATGCTTAAAAATTTTCAAATGGCACAGGATCCACCACTTATGACACGTGAAAAGTTTGTTAGCATTGTCAGATTTTCACAAACGTCAATCATTTGGAAATTATACATGTTAGTAAACCGAAAAATTCTCTGCAACACGTACTTGAAAACCCCTGTCCAACACTTGCAGCGAGGCACTGCACAGAAACCAAAACTGGGGGAAACCCCGACTTCCATTCAACCAACCGGGTCGGGGAGTCAACCATCCCAAACCGCCTCGCCCGTCGCTGGGAATTGGTTGTGCCTTTTGGCCGACGAGGCTGCTGACCGCTTCCCGCTGTCGAGTTTAATTGCTTGCTGCTCCGGAACAATGACAAGCCGAAATCAAAAGATATGGTCAAGTCATCCCCACTCTGGAAATTCTCATCAACTACAGGACGTCGTGGGGTGCCGCCGTAAAATTAACAACCCTCCGATGAAGTAACGCATGGATTCTGTTTCTCAGATGAACGAGTGCCCTGAGGTCGGAACTTATTCCAATCCGCGTTCACTGTTTTACTGTCGAAATTATGACCGGTTCGTTAGCAAGTGTCCCGGCACCAACTGCCCCCTGAGAGGATGAGCAGCGAAGGCCCATTAATGTAACGATCAACCGAGCGAGCGGTCGCGTCGTCGAGTTTCTTCGCCAGCTAACCAGAGGGTAACGAGTAGTCTCGAGATTTGATGACTCGCACGGGACCCCTCTTCTGGTTGAAGTGAGAACATTCCAGTTGCGGAGTCGAAGATAGTAAATTGTCGTTTTGTGCCTCAATCGATTGTTCGTTGGGTGTGGTCATTGGGGTGGATGAGGATTTTGTTTATTGAATTGATTCGATTTCTGCAGCTCGCTTTGACAGTTCTACTGTCATAATTAGTTGACGGTTGGTGAAAGTAATAAATTACAAGCAATGACCTCCGTAAATCAGATACTTAAATGATGATTGTAACACGGAGTCATAGCAGCACCATTCGTAGGACTTTGAAGTAGGGTTGAAGCGCAGTCAGTGAACTGGTAGTTGATGTATTAGAGGAATAATTTCATATCAACATTAAGCTTTGAAAGTGGAAGTTTGCTCATTAGAGACGTATGGTGGTAGGTAATGGGATGTTATGTCAGAGGTGTTCAGTTCCTTAGGCACCAATATTTTCTAGGGCAATAGGAGGTGATATTTGATGAATAAAATTGTTCTCATATGGATAAATCCCATAGTTGAGCTATTGAATTTTAGAGGTTTGGTACATGTTAGTCCCATTTGGCTATAACTAAAAATTATGCTCTAAGCAAAATTGTATTTCCTTCATTCAAGCTGCACAGAAAGTTCCCACAGCGGCAGCAATACATGCT